>CABHPP010054414.1:0-25131 GCA_902168425.1 Peromyscus attwateri
AAAAAAAAAAAAAATGGCACACGGTGTTTTCAGTGATACCTGCTTAGCTGGGGACTTTTAAGGTATAGAAAGTTCATTCCCCAAACATTTTCCTTGTATTGAAAAAGACATCGACTCTGGGGGCTGGGTAATTATGACTGTGCTGCCACTTAGCCGGCAGACTATGGGAGGAGCTCGGCTTTCTCATCCCCGACTTTCCCTGAGGAGAAAGGAGACAGGAGACTTCGCTCTCCAAATAAAAGGGTGCTGTTGGAGGTACTCTTACCTCTCCCTGTCTGGCCATTAATGTGGTGCATGAACAGCCTGCAGGCTTCTACCTGTCTCAGGCATAGTCAGACCCCTGACTGGGACGGAGACATGACCAGAGAGCTGTCACAGTCCAGGGCAGCAGCTCACTCTGGTGAGATCCACCCTGTCACCAAGGCTCCATTGTCTCCAGAAAGCCAGGTAAAAATGACTTGATGCCTCTTCTGTCCTCTCCTCCTTCCCTGGAGCCAGCAGGCATTAGCGATGGGACACCTCGCACCCTCTCCGTGTCTGCTCAGCTCTGTGTGTGTGTGTGTGGGGGGGGTTATTTGTTGCGTGACTGCTTCGTTTTTAACCCCTTTTGCTTCGTGTATTTAGGGCGGACGTCTCACTTGAGCAACTCCATCTTAAACTTCTATTCACTGCTAACAGCTTTGGAATCGCTGAGTGCCTCAGTTCCCTTATCACCGTAGCAGTGGAGACTGCTGTCTGCCCAGACCACCCTCGTGGGGAGGCTCCTTGAGGACTTTGATGGGTCTAGAATGCATTTTCTCACCCATTTGCCTCTTGTTCCATCCTGCCCGTGTAACAAATAATTAGATCTGGTGGGTGTTACCTTTGACCTGAAAAGGCCAGCCATATTTGATAAGCATAGCTTACAGACTGGTAGTGTTTAGCCTTTGAAGGAGAGGCCTTGGGTTCAGGGCTTTGTGAGGGTAGTTTGACCCATCGTCCTCTGGTGTGAAATTGCCACGACTTCTTAAGTATGTGGTTCCATTTCCCTCAGTATAACAGAAGCCAGCATTTTTTAAAGCATTTCAGAAGGGCAACAGCGAAATAACAAATGGCTGATTCAGATGGCTGATGATAAGTGTTCCTCTGAAGCCCTGCTTTCTAAAAGGCACAATGATTCTAGCTGAGCCGTGAGAGGAGCGATCCCTGCGGTTGGGCTCTGGCTCCAACAGTCCATTATAACTGCCCTATTCACAGCACTGCTATCACTGCAGAATTCTTCGGTGGTGAGTGACGCACGGTTCGGGAAAGGGGAAGCAGTATTTTCTCTTTTCTCTCTCTCTCCTCTTTTAGAAAGAATTCTTGCAGAGGTAGTCTTTCCGAAGGAGGACTCAAGACCACAAGTCCATCCCACCTCCAAAGGAAGAGAAAGGCTCCCCTTAGAAAAGACCCCAAAGAGGAAAAGCCTTTAGACAGAAACCCTCTGCAGTGGCCGCCTGCCAAATCCACACTGTTTCTGCTTTTCCTGTGGGATTTTGTCACAGTAGAAACATTCAAGGGTTCAGGCCCGTGTGACCAGGCCAACAGTAGGCTCCATGCCCACTGAACTGTTAGAAAGCTATGTCTGGACAAAGTAGCCTTTGCCCAGCTCCCTTACCTCACACAACAGACCCACCCACCCCAGCTTCTGTCTGGGGGAATAAGGGATGTGAGGGTCAGAGCTGAGACTCCTACTCAATCAAGCAGCCCAGAAATGGAGGCTCACTGTGACAAAGGTGTATGGTGTTCTTGAAGGACCCAATGAAGGGCTGGAACCAAAATTTTTAAAGATATTAGGACCTTCTGTGGCTTCCAAAACTTACCAATGGGAATCTTGCCTCTGCTGAAGGCTGCCTTTCTCGAAACTTCTCCATGTATAGCCAACCAGGGAAACCCACAACTCCTCTTAAGTGAATCTGTATCCCATCTCTGAATCCTTCCAGGTCAGTTATGGCTCAGAATTCAGAGCTTTGTAGTGTTTGAAAGGCCATGATGGCTCAGCAGCCCCATACTAACACCTCCGCTGGGACCCAAAGGGGCACATGACAGCCTGCTGGGAACCCCTAATGAGGCAGGTACTCACTCCTGCCAGGGAAGGCTGACTTTGTAACTGGAGTTTGCCGCACATAGAAGAAAACACTCATTTTCAGAGCTTTTCATGTTGAGTCATCAGGAAAAAGATTGGTCATGCTGGCTGTGGTCACGTGGTAAGTGCTGTTCCAGTTTACTGAGACCTGTCTGTAGGGTCTGGCTTCTAGGTCATGGTGACTCTGCTTGGTCTGTTCATGGTCAGGTGGACTCTACTGACCCAATCAATTAGATCCTGGAACCTGGGGTCTGGTTATGAAGTCCTGGTGGATAGCTTGTGGAAGAGAAGATTGAGCAGCTAAGACAGAAGACAAGAAGGTCTGACAATTCTGGCCTCTACATTAGGTAGACTCTACCTCAGTAAGACTTTGTAACCAAGTCCAAGAGAGAACAGTAAGAACAGTGTGAGCCACGGTGTCCCATGTTCCCTGTGGAGCACAAGATGAATTCCAGACCTCTGTAAGCTGACATCATCATCAGCTCTCAAGCCTCAGAGCCCATCTTGCCCTGGCTGTGGCTTCCTTTGGTCAGTCAGAAGCCCTTATCAACAGGCAGGCCTTTGAGAAGCCAGACAGAAGCCTCAGCCAGAATTCATCTAACTACACACCATCCTCAGCCAGAATTCCTCTAAATAAACACCATCCATGCAGGAGACATGTTCTAGGCATCTTTCCTTGCTGTGTGTGGCTGTGCAACTTTTAAGGTTTTCATCGCCTTCTATACTCCTAGAGGGCATAGTGGTGCACGCCTTTAATCCCAGCACTCAGGAGACAGAGGCAGGTGGATCTCTGTGAGGTTGAGGCTAGCCTGGTCTACATAGTTCCAGGAGAGTCAGAGCTACATAGTAAGACCCTGTCTCAAACAAACAAACAAACAAACAAAAACAAAAACAAACAAACAAAAAACCCAACAAAACAAAAGTTCTCGCACTGTGCTCAGAGCTGAAACCCACCACCTCACGTTATTTAGTGGGATCTTTTATATTGGAAATTTAACTTCCCACTCATAGGAGCCTATTCAGAGAGTGCTGAGAAATTTTGAGCCCCTTTTGCAGATTTAAAATAGACTATCCTCAATCCCTTTGGGAGAAAGAACTATTCCTTGCTAGAGGTAGGGGCACCTTACATTGTGAGTGTAACCCTCAGAAAGGGGAAAAAGATGGACAAATGCAGGCAGTTCTAGCCAATGAAGGACTCTCACCTCTGACCTTAGCGCTAGAGCCCTGGTGTCCTTGGCTGTCTGAGGCTGGCAAGCAGCATCTGCACTGCTTGTCAAGGGCAGAGTCAAGGGCAGGTAGAGCTCAGTAGAATGCCTTGCCTGAGATCATAAGCCAACATCTGTCCATCTGAGTTTCTTCCCCTGATTCAGAGTCTCTGCTTCTCTCAAATTTGCACCAAAGAACCAAAACAAACAACCTTTATCCCTTTCCATGCTGGAACTTTCCACAGACTCCAACTTCCCTCAGAACAGTTTCTGCCGTTCTGCCCAAATCCCGTTCCCATTTCTGTTCAAATCAGAGAACACACTTAGAAACCCAAACCATAAATATTTATGAACACTGTGGTTTGTTTTCAGCAGTACCATTTTATCCCTTGGTATTTGGGGCTGCCGAGGGCTCCTCATTCAGAGTAAACAGTGATGGTTGAAAGAGCAGCAAGATGGAACAGAGCAGCGTATGGCTGTCCCTGCCGGAGGAAATGTAGGCATTCTGTTAGCCCCATGCTCATCTGTACAGTGGGGCAGTGGCAGCATTCACTACATTGAGTGCTGTCGACACCACTTAGCCTCTTGTTTGGCACGCAGACTATGGTAAATGCCTATGATTTCTTCTTTATCACATCATCATCGTTGTCATTACTGCTATCAAATGAATCGCCTTAAACCTCAGTTACCCCCAGTGCTGAACCAGCATGTTAGTCCAAAGGGAATTAAGACCCATAGTTTCAAACTATTTCTTCATAGTAAGACTTTAGAGATGGCATAGAACGTACCTCTGGTGTGCAGTAGACACACTATCCATCCAGACTGCAGAGCTGTGTTGTGCCCCGAAGGCGCCCACAGGGAACCTCAAACCCCTGACCACCTCTCATTAATCCCATCCAATAAGCTTCCTAGAAGTTGGCCTCAGTCTCCATCTCTGTCTTTCATAGTTCTTCTATCACTGGCTGCTTTCTTGGGTCACTTCCTCTAAATGGAGGGATAGCCACCCACCTGGAAATGAGGCATGCCTTCTAGAGCAGGCGCTCCATGTGCTCACATTAGACTGAGTCATGTGACCTGTCTCATTTGAGGGTTACTCCACACCTGTCCATCGGACCCCTAGGGCCTTGAGAAGCATGTGTTACCTGTTGCCCATTTTTAGCACTGTCTGTGGAATGCTTGGGGTTCAGTGCTCCAGCCATGCTTGAGGAATAAACAGCTTGCCTAGGAAACAGTAGACTTCCAGTGTGCTCCTCAGAGTCCATTGTTTCACTTCCGACTAGATAGAAGAGCTGAGTTGAACCTGAATCCTGGGAACCTGCTCCTCATACTCTCAGGTGCCCTCCTACAGAGCTGGTTGATCATGGGCTGCCATGGAATCATGCAAACCCTTGAGACTGGGTAAGACGGCATGTCTGCTCTGACAAGTCCTCTCCTATTGGGATGCCAAGGCCCCTCAAGGCCACATCAGCTACAAAACCCTTCTGAGCCCCTCCCTTACCTGCCAGAGATCACTGAAAAAGCCTCACTGGGGAAGGCTGCTGGTGGAGACAGAGTCCAGTAAGGTAGCAGAAGGTCTCTGTTACTCTCAAGGTTTCCTTTCAAAACAACTCGGTAAATGCAATGATTAGGGCTAGGTGGTGGAGGGGACAAGGAGGTGTGTTACTCTTACTCAACCATTTACAGAGACGAGATCCAGTCATTTGTTCAAGTGCATTTACTAAGTCCTATGAAGAGTTCTAGTTCTGGTCTGGGGACAGAAGATGAAAGTATGCACCATGTCCCCTAAGGGTTCCTGTACTTCAGTGTAAGGTACAAATTGAAAACCCTTCCTCCAAAATATTTGCAACTGGAAGTCTTTCAGACCAGGACTATTTTGGATTTGGCAATATTTGCATATGCACAATGAGCTGTGTTTGTGCTGGAACACAAATCGAAACATGGATTTTACTTACGGCTTACATACATGTTATACACATGGCGTAAACATAATCTTACAGTTTTTAGTGCACCCATTTTAACTGCTCCTGTCGCGTGAGGGCAGGTGTGGAATTTTCTGTTTGTAATGTCATGTGAGAGTTCAGAAGGCTTTGGAATTTGAAGTTTTTTGGACCATGGAGTCTTTAGTATTTCATTATCAATGTAACCTGCCTGTAAGAAATCCCTTTATATCCAGGATTTGCTCAAACAAATTCTAGGACACCAGGCCAATGACCTGGTCTTGAGTGGATATAAATGCCAAGTGCCCGTCCTAGCCTGTGTCAGGGTAGCAGGAGAGAAAGCTCTGGGTTGGAAGCTTCTACGGTGATAGCAGCCTCCTCCAGAGCCAAGTAGAACGAGGGATTCACAGGCAGAGGGAACAGCATAGACAAGGCAGAAGAGCTTAGTGTGTTCCATAAACTCATGTTGTTCCCGAAGCAGAGGGAACAGGGACTTTCATCTAGCTGCTGGCATGGCTTTCATGAGTTGTCCTCATGGTCTCTGAGTCCCCTTTCTAGACCTTTGTTCGGTTTCTTCCAGGACCTCGAGGTCTTGTATCACAGCTCTGCCGTTCCTACCTAGCAGCTGGGCCAATGGGGAGCAGGGCACTAAGACTTTTCCAGTTGAAACACACTAAGGATCTTAGGGGAACCACTGTCACAGCGCCCATGGTGCCTGGTTCCCCTGCCAGGGGCATTCTTGTTCACCCCCTCCCCCCCACTTTCCCACCACTACGGCCACAGGCCCAGCCTCAGATTTAACACACAGTCACTTATGCAGAGGCGGGCTAGCTCACAACTGTACCTTTGTGCAGCTGGTGTGTTTAATGACTGAACAAAAAGGTAATGCCCTGTCTCTGCAAATGAGGAGAGCCAAGAGGAGGAAGCTCATAGAGCTGCCCACTCTGCCATTTACTGAGTCAGGGGGTCTTGTTCTGTGTGCTATTTTAAATGTCCACAGGAGCAGGTGATTGTACCTGAGAACAGGGCTAAGTGACCGAGACCTTTGTGCACTAATCATTCTGCCCTTGGGCTCATGGACCACATGTACTTCTTCCCCACATTGCCTACATACCCCTTTCCCAATCAACAGCCACCAACCTTTCCCTCCTCAGATAAGCCGTGTGAACTCTACTGCTCACCCCTCGGAAAGGAGTCCCCGCTGCTGGTGGCTGACAGGGTCCTGGATGGCACGCCCTGCGGACCCTACGAGACTGACCTCTGCGTGTATGGCAGATGCCAGGTGACTTGCATTTCCTACTGTCCTTGGTGGGGCTGTGACAAAGGGTTCTCTCTTCTCCTAAACTGGGCCTGTGGTGGAGCTGAGGCCTTCGGGGGTCGGGGGAAGTAAGTTTTCCCAAAGAGGTCCATGCTGCCCCCTGTGGCCAGTGGCCATCAGTGCGTACCCTACCCTCAGCAGTGACTGAGCATCGTGCCCATGGCAGGCTTAACCAGCAGGCTCTTGAAACTATTTGAAAATTCTTCTAGACATCGTGATTCGTGCAAAGAGCCGGTGAGTATGAGAGCATGAGACTGGTCTGGAGGATGAACTGACAGCATTGCTCTATTTACTTACGAACACTCGGTGGGGCTAAGCCAACACCTGTGCAGACGGTGTCCAGGCAGGTGGATGGATGTGCCTGGCCTCTGGGGAGCCCTGCACCCTCTGGGATATAGATTCCCCCAACTCATGAGATTGACCAACAGCCAGAGCAAGGAGGAAGGGAGAAAGAAGTGCTTTGTGGGCCTCTTGTCTCTCTCTGTCCATCCGAAGGAACGGCTCCTGGGGTGGTATCTAGAAGGGAGGATGGAGACGCTCGGACATTGCACTGGTCAGTGGGATTACAGCTCAGGTGAAGCAACCTCTGCCTTCAGGGGTCATCTCCTGATGACTCAGCTCAACCTGAGCGTGTGCAGCCGTCCTGGTGACTAACTCTACTTGTGCAGCGGTGGTACAGGACATAGGCTAGTGTATCAACCATGGAAACATCTCCCACAGTCCTGGAGGCCGAGGAGTCCAGGGTCTCGACATGGGGCGTATTTGGCTTCTGGTGAGGGCGCGCTTCTCATGAGTGATTTCTTCTTGCTCCATCCTCACACGATGGAGGGGATGAAGCTGCCCTCTGAGACCTCTTTTCGGAAGATACTAATCCTGTCCGTGAGGGTCCTGCCACCAGGACCTAATCGCATTTTCCCTTTGGGAAAAGGTCCAGTTCCTAAAAATATCACCCACCTTGGGGGTGATGAAAATTGGAAGAATATGAGTTTTCAGTCCCCTATCTCCTGGGGGCCTCCTTCCTCAGCCACTGTCAGCCTGTGCCTTCACTGTATCCCTGTCAGTGGGAAGAAGACACAGAGGCACCATCAGTGTCTCAGCTGACTCCTGCAGCAAACAGTTTCAACCTAAGTGGGTTTTCTCCCTGCATAGCCCGAGCCAGTCACAGACTGGTTCATTTTCCAAGGAAACATTTAACAAGGCCCCAGCTCCTCTGGAATTGCCTGGCTTTGTTATCAAACAGAAATATGCTGAGTGCCCACGGGTTTTGGCAAGGACAGCTCCCAGGGAAAGGGGCACCAAGGAGTGCTTGAGCAGGACCTTTGGGGATACTTTCATGTAGCAAAGAATGTTCCAGGCCCTGTTCTTGGACAGCATGAAGAAAACCCTTATCGTTAATACTGAAACAAGGCACTGCTGACAGTTCTCAGGAAGCCTGCTAGCAGGCCAAATGCAGGGTTTGTTTCCTTCCTAAATTACATGCTTGCCTGGATCATCCTGCAAGTTGGCACATTGCAAGCCAATGATGTCATTCTTCTGCTAGCAGCTTTACAAGTCAAAGCTCTCGTACCCTTCGGGGCAGTGCCAGCTGAGCCACCCCAGCCTCTTGCAGGCATCTGCTTTGGTATTCTTGCCAGCAAGAATGTACTTCTAAGAATCCTGTGATTCTCCAGCCAATGAGGCCTGAGTTCATGCTGAACATCATTTCAGCTCCTAGTGGTCTGTGCCAATGGGCACATCCATGCGACTGTATTTAATCTCCGGCTTTTCAGCCTGAGAATGTTCCATGTACTGTGACAATGGATCTCTCAGATCCTTGTCCAGATACTGTGTACCACAATAATGACCAGCATGGAAAGACGGGCCCATAGGTACAGCAGTGGCATGAATACTGTGGGAATAACCAACCACTTTCTGGTTGGATTTAAGACCTACTCCACGGGAGGAAACACCTACCTGGTACTATAAATCTGGCCAAAAATCTGTGGCTAAGAAACTCACAAGTCTCAGGGATGGACCTGCTACTTTTATTTTGCTAAATGAACAGAGTATCAAACTGCCTCCCAAATTCATGTCTCTGTGTCCATAGATTAGTGTGGTGCTGAGTTCTCACCAGAGACTGTTCTTTGTGCAGTGGGACGTGGTTAATACAGAAACTCACATCTGATCAAAGGGCAGAGGAAGTGTCTGTAGAGTTCTTAGCCACAAATGGGATGTCTGTATCACCCCATGAAGGCTCAGGAAGTATTGCAGAGAGACTGTAAGAGTCAAATATTGGGGACAATTGTTGCAAGACAGTGTCTTCTGGACAAGACGGGACCACTATACTCAAGCTCAAGCAGCTGTGGTTGTCCGTACAAGACTGGCATAAGATCAAGCCATTATAGCGTGGAGGTAGGAGGGATTCATGAGGCTCCCACACCTGAGGAGCTAGTGACCGCCGATGGATTCTGGGGGAGTGGAGAATCGCTGTTCTCTAAGGATGCGACCGTGTTCCAATGGATGGCACCACCCCAATGAGTATATAGACAGCAAAAATTTAACTCCGTAGGTATTTTTTTAAGGGAAAGAAAAGGGATGGGAAGTGGGGAGGGAGTTGAGATGTAGGAGTGGATCCGGGAGAAGTGAGGGGTGAGTATGAACAAAATGTGTGGTATGAAATACCTAGAGAATTAATAAAAATATTTATTTTAAATCCCAAAATAGTCCCTAAGAAAACCAACAACAACAACAAAAAACCATAAAGCGCTGATGTATGTGAAGGAGAAAATAAAATACTACCCTAGAAAAGGCAGTGAGGATGGTGTGACCGAGAAGGCCGAGAAGGACTGAGCAGGGTGATGAGACAGGCCTCTGGAGATGATGGTTTTGGAGAACTCCAGGAGAGCTAAGGGCAGAGATCTCCCAGCAGAAGGGGGCAAGAGCAAAGCTGCCTCAGTCTAGGCATGCAAACGCAGGGTAGTGGAATGTGGGAGACAGGCCTAACCCAGAGGAATCGGACCCAGGGAGAATTTGGGTTTGCTCCAAGTGTGATAGGGGCATTGAAGGAGAGGAGCAAAGCAGTCTTGGTCCCTGACATTCGTTGTGGTGGGGCCTGAGTAGACTGTTTCAGAAGCTCACCTTGCTGAGAGGAGCTGCAGGGCTTGCAAGGCAGACTAGGAGGTGATGAGATTCATGGTGCATTTGGAGAAGGAAGATGTGTTCAACTCTAGCAGCGCTGTCACCAAATACCTGAAAAAAAATCTACCCCAAGTGTCGGGGGGATATTTACTTTAGCTCAGTTCCCAAGGCTTCTCTCCTCCATGGCGGACAAAGCTTGGCAGAGCAGAGCAGTTCACACCAGTTCACACCAGTGTCTAGAGAGAATGTCTAGGCCGGACTGTTTTCTTTTTTCCTCTTTTATCCTACCTGGACCCTCCACCTTGGGATGCACTGGGTCTCCTCCCTTGGTTAATCCTCCCTGGAGACACCCCCAAAGGTCAGCCCAAAGGCTTGATTTACTAGTCTCCTAGGTACTTCTCAAGCTAATCAAGGTGACAGTCATTAGCCATCGGGGAAGAGAAGCTGAGATGCTAAGAGGTGAGTTGATGTTGTAGAGAACCAGTGTGGCTACGTTAGGTAATAGAATTCTATAGTCATGGGTCTCCTCACTGAGTATCCTCAGATGGAGATCAGTAGCACTGGAGGACAAACCAACAGTGTGATGGTTCATGTATATCCCGAGCAAGAAGATTCTGAACCAAGAGTGGCCCTGAGCATAGGAAAATAGACCCTGGGTATTATCAGGAGATAAAAACGCCACGCTAGGCAGACAACTGGGTATAATCGAGTGGCTTAGAGTGACATGTTTACCATTGCCAAGACATACAGGTAGTGTCTGACTAAAATGCAAAAGTCGGCCTGGAGCAGCTTTGGCGATGAAATGACTCAATCCAAAACTGTCTAGAATTCCGGGAAGGTCACACAGCAGACCTGGGACTATATGTGTCTGGAGAGTGGAGGAAGAATTGGGTTGAAGACATTTGGTTGTTGACGTCTGTGGAGGAGGTGAATTACTAAGAAAGCCAAAGAGAAGTAGAAGGTTGACATGTACTCAGCTGACCTCTCCCAGCAGCCGGGAAAGTAAAGAGAGACCCAGAGTCACAGGAGCTGGGGGAGAAACAGGCAGGAGTCATCATACATTCTGATGTATCTGCTTCTTTCCACATAGCTTCTCTGCTTTCTTACATGTCTTCACCCTCAGGTTAGACATAGTAGGTGTTCAATGACTGCCTTGGATGAAGGGTTCAGCCAGCCCTCCATGTCACATATCCTATCTATAGATTTAACTAACTTTAGCTGCAAAATATTTCAGAAAAAGTCGCATTTTTCCTGAACATATGCAAGCTTTTTTCTTGTCATCATTAATAAATATCAATGTTTTGTATTTTAGTTATAAAAATATAAAAACTATTTACATAGCATTTACATTATATTCATTATTGTATGTACCCCCCACCCCAGAGACAATTGAAAGCATACAAGAGAATGTGTACAAGTCCTGTGTAAACGCTCCATCATTTTCTGTAAGGAAGTTAAGCATCTCTGGATCTTGCCATGTTTGAGGGGTTCTAGAACCAGTTCCCAGTGAAGACAGAGAGACAAGTACATACAAACTGGAGATAGTGTGGGTGGCACAGTGTGGCAAATACAGAAGAGGAGGTGATGCCTTGGCCGTCAGGTGTGATGACAGGAGGCTTTTTGCTGTGGGTGACAGGGCAGAAAGTCTAGGCATGGAATCAGTAGAGACCAATACTTACTATTCCTGGGCAAACTGTGGCCTCTCCACATGACCTGCCATGGCCCACTCCCGTACCTGGCTCCAAACTAGCTCTCCTCTGACTTCAGTCTGCATGCGTCACAGGAACTGTCTTAACCAAAGCGAATCTGGGCCTAGCTTGCCAGTCCCGTGCCATCTTACACTTTCAATTATGCCATGAGGCACTCCTGGCCTTAGGTGTCACACACCCTAACTTCTCCAGAAGAGCAGCACCCTGACCAGCACGTGTTGGCCAGGAACTGGAGAGCTCAGAAGTGGGTCTCCTGAAGGTTAGTTAGTGGAATACAGCTCAGGATCATCGGGATGCTGTGGGAAGGCTGGGGAGCACTTACTGTTTCCTTGGGTTCGGTCATCTTGCTCTCTTGGAACACTGAGGCTCAGAAATGCAGTTGTTAAAGCCCCACCGACACTCAGAAGTCATGACTTTAATTGTGCTTTATGGTAGCTTCCATTTCAAAAGAAAAGTGTCTGTCCCTGCCAAACATAGTATAGACTCCTTTCGCTGACCTGAGCAAAGAGAGAAAGTGCCCTGTTGGCCAACTGCCTTGGCAGTTGCCCTTCCAGCCTCAGATTCGCTGATGTTCTGATGTGGATCTCCTGGCAGGCTTGGCTTCCAAATGCAAGAGGTGACGGCCATAGCACCAGGCAGCATGGGCAGAACGTGGAGGCCTGCCCCAGCCTGAGAAACTCACAGCTCACCTAAGGGGCCATCTAACTTGCATCTGTTCACTACTGATGTGCAAACCTCCCATCACCACCATTGGGAGAAGCTATGGTGACCACTTGGGGTATTTACATACAACATCCAGGGCTGCTTAATAATCAGGAAACCCTAACTGAATCGCAAGGCCAACAGCCAGCAGTAAAGCCAGAGACTTGCTGGGACATCGTGGGAGTGGTTTAGAAATCACAGAAATCCAATGGAAGAAAGCCCTAGAGCCAGGATCACGTGGGGAAGCCAAAAGGTCCGGGCGATACAAAAAGACTGGGGTGAGGGCCAGTCCTGGTGCTGGCTTGTGACTGCACCACCAACAGCCTGGATAGAGTAACTGTGAGAATCAGACATGGGATGCAGAACCTCACACACATTTTAGCAATGGGAAATTGGCTGAGCGAGCTTTTTGCTCTGAGCAAACTCCATGATCTGGGATGCTCCATCTCTCGGTCCTTGTCAGTTTCCACTGAGCGACTTCACAGAGTAAGAAGTAAGGTAGCAGCGTGGTGTGACCATGCCCCCTCCAGCTACCTGCATCACTACCCCGACATTTCTGCTCTAACAAGGCAGAGTCAAGTAGTTCCCCCTTCTTGGAGAGATGCAGCTGGCATTGCTACAGGTGCTTTAGGGTAGCAGGGCTCCTTTATTCCACAATGCATGTTTTTGATAAATTTGTAAAAAGATAGAAAGACAAACTTCTGATCTTAATTCTGGTTGTTGTTGTTGTTGTTTTCTCTTTTGAATTTAATGATAATTGAAATGTGTCAGAACCCCCAGGCACCATGCCTCTCAGCGAAATCAGTCCCACAAATCCTGCAGGGCATCTGCTTCAAAATATCACTGAATCTGAAAACACAGATGAACCCAGCTCTTTGGTTTTCTAGAAAATTGGCTGTGATGGCATCATCGGGTCTGCGGCCAAAGAAGACAGATGTGGTGTCTGTAGCGGGGATGGCAAGACCTGCCGTGTGGTGAAGGGTGACTTCAGCCACTCCCGGGGGACAGGTGAGTACTGGGCCCAAGGGCTGTATATTTCATCTTCTTTGCCCTGGTGCTAATGGTAGCCTGACTTTTGTATGTCACACTAAGATGCTGAGTCTTCTTGAGCTTTCCAGCCATTGGCTGATGTTTCCAGAAACAAGAGTGGTTTGCTGGTCTCCTGTCATAGAGGGCATAAGCCTGCGACATTCAGTGAGGTACTGAGTGCATCTATGGGGGAGAATGAGGAAGAATAGGCAGGCAAATGACCTACAGAGTGACCTCTCAGAGCCTTTATGAGCATTCACTCACCAGCCTCACCAAAAGTAATGTAATCAGGGGACCGTGAACTGAGCACATCTGTGCTGAAAGACTTCGATTTTTGTTCCTACAAGTTGCTTTGCATAGAAACATGTCAGTTCAGTTTGACCCAATGAGAGAACAGAACCATGGTTGTAAGTCTCTGTCTCACAGAACAGCCCATAGGATAAGGTGGAAGTCTGCACGTGCCTTCCCGGGTAGATAGAACTTGGTCTGCAGGAACATGCCATTTAGAAAGCATGAAAGAGACACACTATTCAGGAAGCAAATCCAGAGATAACTGCAAATGCAAAATTAAATTTAAAAACAGAATTTTAGGGCCAGAGAGATGGTTCAGGTGGTAAAGGCGCTTGCCACAAAGCTTAAAAATGACCTGAGTTCAATCCCCAGAACCCACATGCTGGAAATAGAGAACCACTTCCTGCAAGCTGACATTGACCTCTACATATACACTATGGCAAATGCACATGCATGTGTATACCACATACACACACACACACACACACACACACACACACACACACTAATAACAATAACAATAAATAGAATACTCATTTAAATTGAAGGGTATGCTCTCCTTCAGTAATCAGAACTGAGTGAAGCTGCATCATTCTTCATTAGGTGGGTTGAGCGCAGCCACACCCACCCCTCCCTGTTGGTCAGTTCCCCAGAACACTAAGGAAGGTTCTATGACAATCTTTGAAATCCTCTGCCAAGTGGGACACAGAAGCTCACATGTCAGACAGCCCAGGCTAGAACAGAGCATTCATTTTGGCCTAGGGATAGATGTTTTACCCTCCCATGGCACTGTTCGCCCTGCCCTCCCGTCTCTATCCACCCAGGGCTGGGCTCCGTCTGTATGTTCCTCCTGAGGAGGTTGAGCTTCTGTGGCTGTGGAAGTGAGTCTCCCATTGATGAGGAGCATCTTTGGGGTAACTGTCTCACCAGGACTTGTAGCTTAATATGCTTACTTCTGTCTGCACAGACCCCTCCCCCAACAAACCTTCAGAGGAAGGCAAGCAAACAGCATCACTGCCCGTGAACTGGTTACTTCAGAGCAGCTGCCAAATGTCACACTTCAGTTTTAAAACACGAGGCAGGGTTTTGTTTCATCTTGATTTTTAAATCTTCACCACCTGAGTCCATGAGTGTAAGATCACGTCAGTGTGCATTTGGTTTATTGAAAATCTGTGTGTAATGTTCATTTGCATGTGAGCGATTATTGGCTGCATAGGGTTTGATGATGTTCTAGGATTCAATGATGTTCTAGACTGCATAAACACGAGATACTGCAATGGGTTGCCTGCACACTGCCCCCCCCCCCCCCGGGAACATTTATTTGACATGTATACATTTCAATATCAGGCATACAGTCATCACATTGATCACAGTCAAGGTAGGGTGCCACACCAGGGCCTGCCTATAGATCAGTTATAAAAGCTGATTTGAAAAGTAAATGGGAGCCAGAGTAGGGGAAAGACACTTCTGGCTAAAGGTGAATCCATATATTTGAAGGAGACTCAGCAGAGAATTCCTGTGAAGGTCCCAGGTCATGTGGCAGCTCTGTGACCCCAGTCAAGTGGATTTGCCAATCTTGTTGGTATAGATAGGGAGGTCACTTTCATCTGTGTCCAGCTCTGAGGAAAGACGATGGGAGGAATGTCTTATCATCCTTCAGGGTGAGTATCAAAGAGAAACGCAATACAGAGAGATAAACCAACATCAAAAGCACAAATTTTGCCAGGTCCTGCATGAAGGCCTGACCCTAGCCTGAACTCTCCCAGGTCTGTTTACAAAAGCCCCTGAGCTGAGAATCCAGGGTAGGTGTGCACAGTGCCCTAGATAAGCAAGAAACCTATGACGGAAGACCTCGATGCCTCGCCTGGCCAACTGGCTTCCTAAGTGTGGAGTGCTTGCTGCCCCAACCCACCCCTCCCAGTCCTGAACAGACAAGGCCTTTTAGCTATCCATAGGTAGAAGAAATCAACTCAAACCAACTTTCTAATGGATAGACTTCAAAATTCCCAAGCCTTCAACTGGACTGAAGTGGCTAGGCTATTTGAATTTAGTAGGTTGAAGTTTTCTGCCATGAGGCTTTTCCTTCAGGCATTAACTTGTCATTTTAATGTTGTCATCTTTATTCCATCCTTCTCTTTGGAACCGGAAAGGTGGCTGGTTCCCATGGACATCCAGTATGCAACTAGCCCAAAGTTCCCACTGGGGCCTGACCAAGATGCCTGATGGGTTCTGAATCCCTTTGCACTTTGTTCTTGAAGAGACAGTAGGTTCCTCAGAGAGGCTGACGTGGTCTTGCTTTTTAAATATGGGCAGACACACATCATGTTGTGTCTTCAACAATTAGCATTGAGCCACTGCCACATCCTGAGTTCTACGCTCCATCTCTAGGTGTGGGGACTGGCTGCTCTATGGGAAAGTTCATGGTCATATGATGATACTAAGTTCCACTGTGACTGAGAAGAGCAAGACCAGTCACTAAAATGTGCACACACCAACTGCAACCGTTTTCTTTTTCTCAGTCAAGTACAGTCTTTGTATTGAAGATGTCCACATGTATGGTGGCAAAGACAATTCCCAAGTGTTTCTCATGTAAAATGTTTGACTATATGGCATGGTCCTGAAGGTGACATGCTTGGTGTGGGGCTCTTGCTTACATGACTGAGTGTTTTCTGAATAGAATTAGTAAGAATGAGTCATGAATGAAGCCATGGATAAAACAAAGGCCAATGACTACTTTATAGGACACATACCAGCAACGAAAAACTAAACTAAAACCAATATTAAAGACAAAACAACCATGAATTAAGAGGCTAGGCAAAAACATAACTTAACATGGGTAGCTTTGTATTATTATCAACCACATTTGTTACCTTAGCAAGAAATGCTAAGACAGGGAAGCTCGTCTTGATTGGTGCCTCCCTCGTAGGGAAGTCTCCCTATCTCCCTATTGCTGGACTGGATTTTCCTGTTGGCCGAGGGGATCTTGATGCCTTCCTGGTGGAGATGAAGGCGGTGGCCTTGATCTGACCTGGCTATACTGACCACACATTCCAAGGGTCAGGTAAAGCATGGATTCCACTCATGGGTTTCTTGAATGCAAGGAGGTCTTTTCAGCTCTAATCGAGAACCGCCTTCGCCAACAAACAGTAACACAGATGGTCCCCGACTCACAATACTTCACACCACAGCTTTTCACCTTCATGGTACTGAGGAAGCCATCCGTTTTCAATAGGACCTGCACTTTGAATTTTGGATCTCATTCTGTCCCAGGCTTGCAATTTGCAGTATTATCCTCTCCCGAGATGTTGTGGCAGCCAGTCACTGTTCCCACAAGGACACAATGAGAGCAGGCTATGCTGCACAGTGTGCTGAGCCATGACCAGCAGGAGATTAAGTGTAGAGTGCATACTTTTGACTTAAGATATTCTCAACTCACAATGAGAGTTTCAGGATGTAACCCCATTATAAATTGAAAAGAGTCTGAATTCTCATAAACAATTTTTGTCAATAGAGAAAAGCAGAAACTTAGTAAAATCCTTTCTGGACATCTTATGATTTGTTTAACAAAATAAAATCCCTTTGTTTTCCCATTCATTTGATACAACATAGAAAAAGAATCCCAGGACATCATCAGGATTATACCTCTATCCTAACATCTCAATGATGTTTTTCTCCAGTATTTAGTCAATACTGCTTAACAACAGAACTATAAACCCAAATCTTCTAGAAGAAAATCTACTTGGAAAGTTCAGGTAAACGTAATTGCACAGGGGAAAAAGCCCATAGCCTGAGGATATTAACTGGTAGAGTCGAGACAAACTTGAGGTCACCACTCCTGTCGTTTGAGGCAAAAATGGCATGTGTCCTAGAGCAATGGTGAAGACTTGCTTTCCCCCCATGGCTTCTTTGCAAAACCAAATTGTTTCCCTCTTGCTTGGGACTGAAACTGTAATGGAAAACTACTCTAAGGTTAATTAAGCCTTGCTCCTTCACCTGAAATGTGAATCGATCTTCTGCATTCTCAGAGTGATTCTCTCCTCTGGTTACACTCCATGTGATAATCTGTGACTAAGTCTTGGGACATCTGACCTGAGGGTCAAGATGCTTTGGGACTTGGTGATGGCACTCTTTCCCTTCCTGGTCACTAGTCCTACCACCTAGTGTAGGCTTTGAGCTTTGGGTCAGAGCTGGCTAGAGAACAGTGAGAGGTCGTGGTCTGCCTTTCATTTCATGGTCTGTCTTTTTATTGTTTCCTTTTGTGTAAAAATTAGAGAAACCAAGAAGGTATGTTGCTCACACCTTTAATTCTAGAACTCAGGAGACAAACAGGTGTATCACTATGATCTCTATGAGCTTGAGGCCAGCCTGGTCTACATAGCAAGTTCCAAGACAACCAGGGCTACATAGACAGACCCTGTCTCAGATAAATAGACAGATGATAGATAGATAGATAGATAGATAGATAGATAGATAGATAGATAGATAGATAGATAGATAGATAAGAAAAAAGAAAAGAACAGAGAAAATAGTAATAGAAAGGAAGATTAGCGGAGCCCACACACCCCCACCACTTCTCTTGGCCTGGTTTGCACATCTGCCCTGAGCTTGCCACTGTTGATGAGCGTCTCCACCCCAGAAGAGGCACAGGAAGAGACAGAAAGCAGATGCCCTTTCGGTGTTGCAACTTATGCCAAAATTAGATTTAAAAATAGCATGGTGACCATGCCTGGCTGCAAATGTTCCTTGCTCTGGAATTCGGGAAATCAACTAATTAAGACCTAGGCAGCTCCACACATGGCCTCAGATGTTGCAAGCTCATGATGCTGCTACCAAGCTGTTAGTCACAAAACAGAAAAAAGACCCCACCCTTCGGCAGCTACCCCACTACCCACACCTTGCCCCACCCCACCACCCCACCACCCCACCACCCAGAGCACAGCTCAGATGCACAAGCTCATCTTGTTCTCAAGTGTGTGGCTTCTGGTTTAAATGGAAATTCTGAAAAATATTTTAATCACTTTGATCCTGAATAGTTTTTATCTTTGACACTTCACTATTATGTATGCCCAGAATCCAATAATTCTTCAAATTCCCCAGAAGGAACTAATTTCTCTAAGAAATATCTAGGGTATAAAATCTAGTGCAATCTCAAAATGAGTGTAGTAGGGGAGGAGGGGAGTGGTTTTGTTGTTGTTGTTGTTGGTGGTGGTGGTGGTGGTGGTGGTGGTGATGGTGGTGGTGGTGATGTGATGGTGGTTTTAATTGTAGCCATTTTTTTTTAAAGAAAGGAGGCATTTTTAGAGGAAACCCTTCCAGATTTTCCTCCTACTCCAACCCTTGGCTACCACTGATCTACTTCTGTATATCAATACAGAATATATCAATATTTGCATGTTCTGAACATTACATAACTACAGTCATGAACAGGAGGTGTGGCTTCTTTTACTTAGCATAGTGTTTTCAAAGTTTGTCTTTGTTACAACATACAGCAACATCTCTTCTCGTCAAATACTACTGCATTTTTTCGGCTAGACCACATTTACAATACATTCATCAGTTTCAGGTTTTTGTTTTGTTTTGTATTGTTTTTGCTACCACAAATAACACTGGTATAAGACTTTGCGTACAAGTTTTGTGCAAACACATGTCTTCATTTCCTTTGTGTGTGTTATAGTCCTAGGGATAGAATTGGGTCACAGAACAATTCTGTGCTTCACTTTTTGAGAAACTGCCAACCATTTCCAAAGTGGCTGGGACACCTTGCATTCTAACTAGCAGTGAATTCGGGTTCCACTCCCTCCACTTGCTCACCAGTCCTCGCTTCCTCTGCTGCCCTTTGATGCAGCAGTTACAGTGGGTAAGATGTGGTGCCTCATCCTCTCCATCGGCGCTTCCTTAGTGACTTGTGACATGTGGTGTATTTTCATGAGTGTAGATAATGGCCAGGTCTATCATTTTTCAAGAAAGACCTATTGGAATCTTTGCCTATTTTAAGCTGGAATGTTTGTTTTCTTGCTGAATTGTGTTATTTATTTATTCTGAATGCAGATTCTTGATGAGATAAATGACTAACAATGATTTTTCACCCCAGCATTATGAACTGCCTTTTCACACTGTCCATGATGGAGAAGGATGAGCTTTTTAACTTCGATAGAATCCAAGTTTTGTCTTTCCTTTGCTGCTATAGCATTAAACTACTGCCTGGTCCTAGGGCACAGAGATTAACTTCTGTTTTGTCTTCAGAAGTTTGTAGTTTTATTTCTTACATTTAGGTCCGTGATCTACTTGTAGTTAGTTGGGTTTTGTTGGAGGGTATGGTCTGAGACAGGGGATAGCCAATTATCCCAACACTGTTGAAGATTATTCTTCCTCCGTTGAATATTCTTGGCATCTTTGCTTTAAATAAGCAACAAATGGTTTACTTTTGGACTCTCAGTCATATTCCATTGATAGAATTATCTATCCTCATGCCAATACCACATTGTTTTGATTAGTGCAGTTAGCTGAGATGTTTGGAAATCAGAAAGTGTGAGTTTTCCAATTTCATTTGAAATATTGTTTTGACTATCATGAATCCCTTGCATTTCCATATGAATCTTAAGATCAATTTGTTATGTTTGGCAAAAACAAATCTTTGGGGGATTTTGATAGTTATTACCTTAAATCTACAAATCATTTGATATCTTCCCTTATTGTAATTAAGTCTTGTGGTGCTATAGATGGAACTCAATGGTAGCCTGCTTTGCTTTCCTAGGGTGCACAAGGTCCTAGATCAAGTCCCAGCCCCATCCCAGCCCCATCCCAGCCCCAAAAAGAAATCCTTCTCATCCATGAACATAGGATATCTTTTAATTGCTAAGATCTTTCTTCGGATGTCTCAACAATGTGTTGTAGCCTTCAGTGTAGAAGACTTACAGATCTTGTCTTAAATTTATTCTGAAATGTTTTATTGTTTTTAGATGGTACTTAAACAGTTTCTCAACTGTTCCTTCCTAATGCAGCTGATTTTTATAGTTGGTCCCATATCATCCAACAGTTACCTTAGTTTATTCTTGGGATTTGCTGTGCATATGATGTTAGCATCTACAAGTGGACATAATCTTACATTTTTTTGCTCCTACCTTTGTCTTTCATGTATTTATATATTTACACGTTTATTTTTGCCCAATTGTCTAAAATCCTCCAATATACTGTTGAATAAAAAAGGCAAGCAAGATATGCTTTTTAAAAATCCCTGATCCAAGGGAGAAAATGTCATTCAGTATTTTGAAATTAGTTATGCTGTGAGATTATTTGTAGATAACCTTCACCATGTTGAGGATATTCCCTTTCTACTCCTAGTATTCTCTTTGTTTCTACTGAGATAATCATGTAGATTTTATCTCTTATTAATATAGGTGATTACCTTGCATTCCTGAGGTAAGCCATATTGAATCATAGTATACAGTTCTTTTTAGGTGTTGCTCCACTAGGTTCACTGATATCTTGTTGAAGTTTTATGCATATATTTATTTATGACACAGCACTATCTCTAACACTGGTTATTTTTTAATTTTTCAAGAAGTCTTTATTATTTTATTTATCAGAAAAGGCAACCGAGACATTTCTAAATTTATAGTATATTTAATACAAAAATAATGATTTCTCCAAAATATATACTAAAACTACAAAGTGTAGGATCAAAAAAAAAAAAGAGGAAAATGGTATTTCTGTCACCCAAAACAAGAGCTTGTGATCTCCTCCACCTGCACACGGTGGGAGTGTTCTATGCCAGGAAAGACCAGATCCGACAGCTACAGAACCAGTGAGGATGGGCTGAGAGTGTCCTAGATGATGAACTTGAAACTGACCTGCCATTTGGCCAGGATATCCAGTGGTTGCAAGTAAGTTTTCGCTAATTGCAGACCAACTAAATAAGTGTGCTCGATCCATATGAACAGGTCTTGTCTCTCAGGTGATATCCCAAATAATCCAATCATTTCCTGCAACAGCACCAACTTTGAAGGTGTTTTTCAAGCACCAGTGTGCTGACCTTAAGATGTCTGTTCTGATTGAAGAGAGGAAATTGCCTGTTGGGCCCTAGGTTATCATAAAACCAGATTGTTCCAGTCTTCTCTGCGACCATCAACTTAAAAGTTTCCTCAGGGTGCCAGCACACACTCATTCCAGGAGAACAAAGAAAATGAGGAGGCTGCTTCCCTTCCAAGCTCCAAATCCGGCAGGTGTGGTCATCACTTACACTTTCAATTTCATGGCCTTCCTTGGGATGGAACACCAAGTCATTAATGAAATCTGCATGACCCTCTAAAATCTTATATTCTTTTTTATCTTGAAGATCCGAAGTAAGCAATCTAATCTTTGTATCAGTAACTGAAGTACAAAATGTGGTTACTGGAGACAGTGAATCAGGCCTGATCTCTGAGCTCCAGGCTATGAGCTCCAGGCTATGCCATCAACTCTATGATGAAATGTCCGTAGTGTTTTGTACTGAATTCCTTCGCTATATCTTTCTTCCTCCTGGATGCACACATGCCAATAGCCACATAATTACTGCCACCATATGCAATTAGATTTCCTGAATCCCCACTCTCAAAGGGATTAAATTCTACCACATGTACACAATCTTCACAATCCACAGCATGTCTTGTAGCATCTTGCTTGATCTTATATCTCAAAAACTGGAGCAGTTGTAAGAATCAAATAGCCTTCTATTGACTGTCACGAAATGAAGGCAGGAAGGCGACCTGAGCATATCTCTGATGACTGTGGGCCAATGCTGCCTATTTTATACCTGTATAAATCTCCATCACCAAGGAAATAGTTGCATCAACTACTTAACAATTTAAACAAAAATGTGAAGCAAAACTATATATAGTAATGCATATGATCTTTCAGACAGGTCATGTTTTAAAATAGCAAATACTTATTAAAATATTGTAGTATCATATGATACTGAGTTATAATGCTATTCCTGACATTCATGTACAATGTGGACAAATACAAATATTATATATATTTATCCAAATATATTTTACAAGAACACATATAAGTGACCATATATCAAATGATAAAGGTGTTTCCAATAGGAGAGATAAATGGGATAAAGTGTCCTTAAGATTCAACTGTTCATAAAAGTTCTACAGTCTATTATCTCATGTATTTTGTGTAAACTTAAAAAAATAGAAATTGTTTTATCATAAAAGTGAGTTCACTGGTATGTGTAAACCCATGTGCTAACAAATTACCTAAAAAAATAGAAATTGTTTTATCATAAAAGTGAGTTCACTGGTATGTGTAAACCCATGTGCTAACAAATTACACTATAAGCCAGGGGAAATTCCTGCTCCGTACCTCACTGTCCTGTCCCTCACAGCTCACAGGCCTACTATGGTTATATTATAATCAATGCATGTGATATATACATGTAAATAACCTTACCTTCACACACTGAAATGCAGAATAATATATCTATTCCTGTTGTAATCAGCAAAAAAAATGAATAAAGATGGATAGCATTTAGCATTAGACTCTTTTCCATTGAAAAAGATATTTGAGAACAGGGTGCTGTCATTTGTGAGGCAGGGAAGTTCTTTTTTTTCCCCTAGAGATTGAACAGCTTGTGTCACAAAGAGACAGTGAAGTTAATCCATTGTTTTTGTGTATCTATTGAGATTGTAGTAGTGTTTTTCTTCCCAATAATACAAGACCTCAGAGCAATCAAACAGTATTTATACTCTCTATGGTTTATGCCAGTGGTTCTCAACCTTCCTAATGCTGTGACCCTTTAATACACTTCTTCTATGTTGTGATGACCCCCAACCATAAAATTATTTTAGTTACTACTTCATAACTGTAATTTTGCTACTGTTATGAATCATAATGTAAATATTTTGGAGATAGAGGTTTGCCAAAGGGGTTGTGACCCACAGGTTGAGAGCCACTGGTTTAGATGAAGTGTGGATCTATACCTTGCAAAACAATGTTCTTGTCCATATACATGGTGCTTGCTTAACTTTACATGAATGTTTGTGCATCGCATGGCTGTATTTTAAATTCTCCTTGTACCTTACAAGAATGTATAGCATCAGATTAACAGAAAAGAATGTGTGTGTGTTTAAATATACTAAGACATGTTGAAAAGCCTGATAAAATGTTGAAATATGGCTTTTTAAGTGTATAAGTCAAATTTTTTAGCAGTATAAGTCAAATTTTAGTTTTTAGTTTGATTAGGTTGCTTTAATTATTAAGCACTATTTTTATAATGAAAGAACATCTGTATTGTGAGAAAATCAATCTGTAAATAACCCTCCAGATATTTTCTAGCCTTCATGTAGCTGGACCTAGAAATCTGTAAGTGTGTTTTTAAATATGAGTCCCTCTAGTGTTTCAGTGATCACATTTGGGACACACAGCATCCTCACAGAGGCTGAGGGAAATGCAGACCCGAGGCTCAAGCCTAGACACAGGTGTAAATGATTACCAATCTGCACTCCAGAATCCCAAAGTCACATCGGGCCACTTACTGACACAGTGTTCCAAGTTGACTTGACATTCCCTGACTGGCTCCCTGACAGCCACCAGGCATTTCCACCCTAAGGGTTACTAACTACCCACTTCCAAGCACCATGAACAGCCACAGCATGCACAGCTCCCACGCTACGTGGAAATAATCAAGGAAGCAGGAAAAAGTATATGCCGTGACAGTCAGAAATCATCGCCAGGGCAGTGGAGGCAGGAGGTGGTGAGCAGCAAGGGGAAATCATGTTTTCGTTGTAGGATGAATCTATTTGCCTTTTGTTATGATCCTGTAAGGATGTTCAGAGGAAAGTCAAACTGTGACAGAGCATGAAGGAACCTCCAACAGATGTGTGGGGCCAGAGCACTCCTTATGTGCGCCCATGTTGATTCCAGGCAGCCAGAACAAAGTGCCACTGGCCAGGTGGCAGAAACAATAGAATTGTAGGTTTTAGCCTGGAGACAGGAAGTCTGAGATGAAGGTGTGGGTAGGGTCGGTCTGGTCTCCTCTGGCTTTTGGTGGTGGGCACTCTGGTGCTGTTTTGTGTGTAGAAGCGTCGCTGTAGTCTCCACCTTCGTGTTCTCAAGGCGATTGCCTGTGCCATACCTGTATGCAAATCCCTCCTTCTTCAAAGGTATTTAGGGCTGGCCAGATGGCTCAGCAGATAGAGTGCTTGCCGCCAAGCTTGATGACCTGAGTTTGATCCCTAGAACCCACGTAGTGGAAAGAGAGAACTGATATTCCTAAGTCTCCCCTGACATTATCTACACATGCAGTGTGATATAGTTATCTAATTATCTAATTTTAATAAAAAGGTATCCTGTCATATTGGATTAAGGCCCTCCTGACTCCAATAGGACATCATATTAGCTAAATACGTGTGCAACCCTCCTATTTCCAAATGACAACACACTCTAGCACACACAGACACCTACATAGCTCTGCAGGGTTGGACTCCGTCCTGACTTGTAGTCATTGCCCTCTAGAGTGACTGGGTTCTGGGATTTAAAAATACATGTTCTAGAGAGGGACTTGTAACTCAACATAGAGTGCATACCAGTGGAGTGTTCTAGAAACTGAATGGCCAAGAAATTGTAGACTTAGAAGAAAGAACTCAGTGTGAGTTGGTGTTTGCGCTCTCAGCCTGTGTCAGCCTGCAGTCTCTGAGCCCACCACGGGGGGGGGGGGGGGGGGGGGGGGGGG
>CABHPP010054416.1:0-11499 GCA_902168425.1 Peromyscus attwateri
AAAAAAAAAAACCCTCAATATTAAAAATCCTCATTTAATATAAAGTACCAAACCAAATTATAGCACAATATTAGCTAAGATCTATTTTATGAAGGAAAGGGGGAAAGTTGACAACTTAAATATTCCATCCTTAAAATGATTAAATTGGCCGGGTGGTGGTGGCGCACGCCTTTAATCCCAGCACTCGGGAGGCAGAGCCAGGCGGATCTCTGTGAGTTCGAGGCCAGCCTGGACTACCAAGTGAGTTCCAGGAAAGGCGCAAAGCTACACAGAGAAACCCTGTCTCGAAAAAGCAAAAAAAAAAAAAAAAAAAAGATTAAATTGTATGATTTTTACTATAATGTCACATAAAAAGAATAGAGAAGAAAACTCCCACATCATTTCACGAAGCCAGAACCAACTGGGTATTGAAATCAGATGGGTGTCATAGTACAGCACTCTAGACCAAATCCTTTGTGAGAAATAAAGAAAACATTTAGCAACAAATTTGACATGGTAAGTTTATGCCATGAATGCAAAACTGGTTTAATGCTTTTAAATCAGTCTAATCAGACACATTAATAAACTGAAATTTTGTTTAACCACATAGTCATCTCAATAAATAAACAAATACACCAGACAAAATTCAATATGCATTCCTAAACATTAACCCTGTAACCCCAGGAAACTCAGCAAACTAGAAATAGGGAGCTGTTTTCTTAACTCTGATGAGAGAAGATCTTTGAAAAACACGTTAACTATTACCATACTTAATACCGAAAGACAAATATATCCTACTCCTACCACCAAGATCAGGGACAGTCAAACCCACACACCTAACTCCTGATCCACAGCCCACAGATTCTCTTTGTACAGGAGCCACTTCCCAGATAAGCGTAGCTCCAGCCCTCATCAAACAGCCTTTCTTTACAGCAAAGGGAGACAGTGTGGAGATCAACAGCCCCAACAATTACACCAGCAGCGCAGCTCTGCATGTAAGGCTCATGAGCATCACTAAAGAGGGAGCAAAAAGACTCTAAGAGCCACAACACCAGGAAGTTGGCTGTGCAACAGTCTCTTCTAGAAGTGGCAATGTAAGCAATGGCCATGCCAATGACATGTTAACATGAAAGAGGGGAAATGCTGCCGGGTCCCACCCAGAGACAAAGAACTACAGGCAACAAATGATAGTTAGCCTCTCCCAGGGATGAGCCCTCTTACTGACTGTCCAATGCAGAGTGGTCATTCTTGAAATCATATAGACACAACACAAACAGACTCAGCAGTTTGTATTTTACACACACACACACACACACACATGCAACAATACAATAATAACCATAGAAGAGGGGGCTGTCAACTTGAGGGGGTGTGGAAGGCTAGCTGAGAGGGGCTGGAGGGAGGAAGAAGTGAGGGGAAAGTGACACAATTCTATTTCAATTAAAAACATATTAAAAAAAAAAAGAAAAGAAAAGAAAAGAACTGGTGAAAAACGTCAGGAACAAGGCAAGAAAGCAAAACCTCACTGTGTTTCAATAGCCAGATACACTGGCCAGCATAATCAGTATAAAAAAATACGTAAAAAGTATATGGACAGAAAAGAAGAAGTAAACTATTAATTCACATATGATAAAGGCATCTATACATCATAAAACAAATGGACAAAGAAGGCATTAAAATTGAGTTTAGCATCATTCTGAGATAAAATAATAATAATTTTAAATCAATTCTACATACTAAAAATTCACCACCAAAAACATAAATTCTTATTTAAATGTTAAAGAAAGTAAAATGTATACAAAGTATATGGGATGGGATACTCAGTAGGGGAACACTGGCCAGCATGTGCAAGACTCTAGGTTGATCTCCAGCACTACAAAACCATAAACATAAATAAAATATGTAATATGTGATACATAATTCCCAAGCATAAAGCTACTGACAAGTAAAGTTCCCTCAGCTTGGTGGTGCAGGCCTTTTTATAAATCAGCATGGGAGGCTGAGGCAAGAAGATCTTAAGCTCAAGGCTAGCCTGGACTACACGGTGAGATGACCTGAGTTCAGTCCCTGGGTCTCACATGGTAGAAGGGACAACCAACTCTTACAAGTTGTCCTCTGACCTCTACTTGTGAACTGTGGCACATCCAGCCAAATATATACACAAAAGAATAAATAAACAAGAAAGAACCAAAAACAAAACAAATAAAAACAATCATTTTAAAGGACAAATAGAGCATCTAAGCATTTAAAAAAAAACCTACTGCTGGGCAGTGGTGGTCCACGCCTTCAATCCCAGCACTCAGGAGGCAGAGGCAGGCAGATCTCTGTGAGTTCGAGGCCAGCCTGGGCTACAGAGTGAGTTCCAGGAAAGGCACCAAAACTACACAGAGAAATCCTGTCTCAAAAAAACAAAAACAAAAACAAAAACCTACTGATCTAAGGCATAACATGTCCCTGAGTTATTTGAAGGTAAATATAAATGTCTAATTTTGGTTAGGCCTACAGCAAGGAATATGAAAAAAAAATATCATTTGATTGTATATTTTCATCAATGGTACATGCAGGTATTACAAACTGAACTTCACAATGAATTTTGGTAACAAAAAGAGAGAGAGGAAAGTTGAGATCACAACTGTCACTCAACAGAGAGACCCACAGACCCAAACCAGCAAATGAGCTTTCCTCACCAGCATTGACTTCAAGAAAATCAAAACTGAGTACAGTTTTCCCTCTTGGAGTTTGCCATGTTTTCATAAGTCAATTATATTTTCAATAACAAAATACAGTGGAGATAAGTCATGGCTTCCCTTCTAACTTTGTAACTTTACATGTAAACAAGAAAGCCTTCTGACTTACCAACTTACTCCACACCATTAGTCCACTTTCTTAGACATTCACTATGTAATTTACCTGCAATGCCTCCCTTTTTTGTGATCTTGAATAGTTTACATTATTGTGCAAAAGATACTAAAGCCTCCAATGCCATCAGCACGATGAAGAGGTAATGGAAAATCAGGAGAGAAAGAGAAGCAGATATTTTTGTTTCTGGTATGGTTTTTGTTCTGTTATGGTTTATTGGGGTTTTTTGTTCATTTTTTTGTTTTGTTTGTTTTTGTTCTTGCTTTTTTTGCTTGCTTACTTTGTTTTGCTTCCTTTTGTGGGGGGGGGGAATGCAACAGGGATGGGGGGACCAGGAGGTGAACATAATTGGGGTACATGATGTGAAACCCCCAAAGATTCAATAAAGAAGTTTAAAAAATAAATAAACAAATAATAAAAAAGAAGTACTGGGAAAACAAAGAGAATTATAAGGAAGTGTGATCGATATGTAAATAAATTAATGCAATAGAGTCCCAAAACAAAATATGGTAGGATATAGCCCAGCAGCATTTTCTACATTAAATGCACTATAGACTTTTGTTCATTTTTCTAAGCTATTTCTATTATAATGTCTTCATTTTCTAAATTTAAAGCTGTTACTAATAAATTCCTCCCACTTAATTATTTACCTCTTTATCCTTGCATTGTTGTATCACTAAGGAAAGTTTAAGACAAACGAGACTATAAGGAAAAGAGAGAAGAATACAACCTGAAGTGTGGCTATGAAGGCCCAAAAGAGAAATGTACTTCCAAATAACATATAGGACCCATACCTGGGGAAAACCACTTATTCTAAACTACTCATTCCATCCTCTAAAATACAGGGTTTGAATGGGCCTCAGCTACAGAAGCAGGAAGGAACCATAAAGAAACAGACTTGATGGTTTAAACGAGAGCATACTAACTGGGTAGCTTACAGCAAGGACTACTGTGGCAGCCTTCCCTGCACCCGGACAGAGTGAGAAATAACCTATCTGTTTGTTTCAACATCCTTCACTCACTATCTGCAGATTTTTCTTTAGATAGCTGAGCCCTAGTCAACTGAAAGGGTTCTATATTTTGACAAAGATGTTGTTATTCACCCTGCCTTGCTACCTCCCACAGCCAAGCTTTGGAACTTTGAGATATGTGAAGGCAAAGTTGCAAACATCCATTCCCAAGAGTTGACTCTTCTCAATTCTTAAGAGTAATCAATCTGAATTTAGTAATTTAAGTGATAAAGGCAAGATCAACCAGATCATTCTAAAAACAGAAAAAAAAAATAATAAAGACTGACTAGTCCCTTACCACTGAGCCCCTGAATCACATAAGGTTATCTTGGATTCAACACAGTCTGGATTTTTAGTTTCTAACTCAACCCAATTTCTCTTGGGGAAAAAAAGAAAAAGAAGAAAAGAAAGTCAGGCTCCTTTTGCCTCTAACCCACCCCTTCTTTGAACATGGTAAGGACCAACAACCCACTTGTCCAAACTTCAAAGCATGCTCCATTAACTCACAAGTAAACTGTGTAATGAATGCATGAGAAGTGACCCTCCCAACAGTGCATCCCTGAGTGGAAGGGAATGCATGCCCACTAGATACAACTCACCGACATTCAGCAGAACCAACCACCCCATAGCAAATACACAGTTGCCAGACCCAACACCATAACTCTTTGTCTCTACCAAAAGTGGTTGGTGACGTAAAATACTTAACTCTCCCCCAACAAAGAAGGCCACGAGGCACAGTCTTGCCTACAGGGACATAGATAGGATTTGCAGGGGAATAGGTAAAGGGCGGCGACTCTGAGAAAGCATTAGCTGCCTTGATGAAGAGGAGCAGACAGCTGGTCTTCCAAGCGCCAGCATGAGAAATGAAGACAAGAAGCCAGGATTGTTATCACTGCAACTGAGAGGCACTGGCCATGGGAAAAGTGGAAAAGGACTTAAGAGCTATTCTCTGACTTCACTGAGCTACTACAGTACTGCGAACCCATCTCAAACTCAGGTTATGAAGAATGCTTGCTTCTCACTACCACGGCTATCCAGCAAAGGAACCCTTCAGAGACACCTGTGAAAGTCAAGGTTCTCGACATTAGAAGAGTGGTTTAACATCACATGAAACTAAAGGAGAAATAAGCAGATTCTTCCCTCCCATGCCCACATATGCCCCTCTGAGAAACACTGGCTAATGCATAAACAGATCTTGTAACATAAATGTAAAGAAATAACATAAACCTCTGTGGACAACAGTGCAGAGAAACAGTGTCTATGACTTTTAGTAAGTGGCTCACACCTATAACCCTAGCATTTGGGAGGCAAAGGCAGAATTGCTGCAGAAAAGAAAAGATTAATGAAAACATCCTGATGAAACTTTAAGCTACTGGGAAGGAAAGTCTATAAAAGCACATTGTTTCTGTCTGTTTGGATTGTAGCTGCCCTGCCAAAATCCAAAAGACCGCATTACCATCCTCTATTGCTTTAGCCCTGCAGTCAGTGCAAACCATGGAGTTTCGGGTGCACAGGGACAAAAGACGATATTCTGGTTCCCCATCTTGCTCACTATTCTGCTTCCAGTGGACAAACAAGTGATCTTCCAGGTTCCGTTTTTCTACTTTCCAGATCACCACCCCACTGACACCTCAGCTCACTCACTGTGTTGGAACTCAACAAATGCAACTGTACATGGAACTGAAACCACAGTACCACAAAGGACAAGCAGAACTTCTTAACCCATAACGTGAGTTCTTTCCACAATATTTCTAAAAATAGCATACCTATACGATAAGTTTCTACTTTTCAGAAAGTTTTACATTTTTAATTAAACTATAATTACATCGTCCCTTCCTTTCCCTTTCCTCCCTCCAGTCTCTCTCATGGCCCTCAAACTCTCAAATCGACAGCCTCTTTTTCTCTGAGAGAGAGAGAGAGAGAGAGAGAGAGAGAGAGAGAGAGAGAGAGAGTGAGTTGTATAGCAGTTTCATCTGAGACTGAAACTTTCCATCCCCTAGGAAAAAACAACTCAAAATCGCTTCAAGAAGTCCCTGAAACTGACCAGATTCAGAAAGCCCCTCCCTCCCAGAGTAAGCAATAAAGACCACTGAGAGTCACTCTCGGACAAGACAGGCTACAAAAAAGGCTGAGAACAGACCAGCAGCCTGGAAGACCCAGAAACCAGTGAAGTGGCTTATACAAACTAAGCCATGTGGAAAGGACACTTTCCAACCTGTTGAGTTGCATGCAGACTATGCAGCGTACTCCAGATGTCCAGCTTTCGTGAGCTGTCACTCGTGCTGGGGTGGCTTTGGTGATGCAGCTGTCTTTGAGTCATTTCTGCTCCAGTAAGTAACCCTTCACCCATATTCTTGTGAACAACTCCAGTGAAACTCACTGGTTCACCAAGTTAGACGTTGGTGGTAGCCATACTTCCATCTATCATGGACTCCTTATCTGGGGTGAGTAGAATGTGTGCGTTGCATCTCCACAGTAAAAGTCTATCACACAACAATGTGCTTACAAATATATTGTTATGCAAAACAAGTGATATGACAGGGGAACAAAAATCTAGGGAGGGGGTGCCAACGGGGGATGGAGGAATGAGATCAATACAGGAGGAGGGGGGAGGAAGGACAAATAACAGGGTTGTTTGACAAACCTAAAGAGATCTTATTATTTAATATTTATCTAAAAATTATACAAGACAGGTAAGTTTCTGTTTTACAATACAGAAGAGGGGCTGAAGAGATGGCTCAGTGGTTAAGAACACTTTCTGCTCTTGCAGAGGACCTGAGTTCAGTTCCCAGCATCCACATGGCTGTTCACAACCACCTGCAACTCTAGTCCCAGGGGATCCAACACCCTCTTCCGGCCTCCTCGGTCATTAGGCACGCATATGACACACAGACACACATGCAATCAAAACTCCCATGTATGCAAAGCTTTTCATCATTAAAGTAAATAAACAAAAACAGACTGTAGACAGAAAACTCCGACCCTGTGAATTTTAGTGGGAGTCAAGCTGTGTGTCTCATTACCCTCAGTTCTCTCTCTCCTGGATAGCTATAGAATCAACCAGACATAACTTCCTTTTTTGTTTTGATTTTTAGCTTGAATTTACCAATTACTCAAGCACATTAGAGGAAACATTTTCTGTCTCACTCCACCTTCTAAAACACAAGCTGCCAGCCTAACCTCACAGGGTTATTTAAATAAGGGGAAACGCTTCCAAGGGATTTTATTTCTAAGACACAAATTTTTCAACATGTGTAAATCAGAAGACAGATTCTGTACTCCCTGAAAAAGTTCTACGTGTGTACGTGCAATTAAATAGACAGGCGGTGAAGCTGAACACACAGGATTAGAAACCTGAACTGATGAATGGAGCTAGTGGGCAGACTGGCGATAAGGCTCAGTCCAGAGTTTAGACAAGGAAAGAACTAAAGGGAAAACAGCAGCCGTCTGCCTTCCACTCCCTGCCCTCTAAGAGACAAGGTCAGGGCACCACCTGCAGCTCAGAAAGAGCCAAACTCAAGCCAAAGCTGACATCTTTGAAGCCTCTGCACAATTAAGGCCCAGATCAAGTTCATCGCTGTACAGTGTTTGCTGTCTCTTTACTTCATACACACTCTTCTTTTCACCGACCACAACATGCAGCTGCTCACATCCCTCCCCCACTGCTGTGTCCTGAAAGCCCAATCACACTTGTCTCCCCAGCAGTGGTTTTGCCTGACACAATGAAGAATACTTAAGAAAAGTTACGGAATTGATATGAAAAAGACATCCTTTTGCTAGGGGCTAGAGAAAGAAGTCAGCAGCACAGTGTTTTCCTTGTGTGCACAAGACCTTGGGTTCAAAAATATAAAATTACAGTTACAACAAAAATAAATGCCAATCAGTTACAAAAGAAAACCAAACGCTCCTTTTCAATATTCTTTCTCTGGCACAGGTTAAGCAACCAAAGTGAAGAAGGAGCACAGGTGACTTAATCTACCATATGGTCAACCCTACTTCTTTCTATAAGATAAAGTTGATTCAATTAATACAGTGTTTCTTTTGTGTAATCCTAATGTGCCATGTGTACTAGGTTATCTCTCCTCCTCTCTGGCTCTTCTTACTCTCACTAACGATGAAGCAGAAAACTCAAACTCAAACTCATACAGGTACATAACTATTACTTTTCCATGTCCAGTCACTGTTAAAAAATGACACCCTCAACACTTAATCAGTCCTGTGCCACTTTTCATATTACTAGCTCCCCTGTTCAAAAAATTTTAAATTGAAAACCCAACAGGTGATGCATCTTTCTTTGTAGTGACCAAATAAATTTTTGTTCTATGAGAGCAGAACTGTTGAAGAATTGGATTTACAAGTACCCCCTCACAGAACTATTTCAGTAATCAGGTGTTTCCTAGCAACTGAATCTGCTGACATTTTCTCATCACAAGTAGGCAACAGGAATAAAATTGGTGTTTCACAAACGCGTTAGTATAGACTCAGTTAAAAGAAACAAGACACAGTGTATAAAACTATCCATTACTCTCTAAGCAGTCTGCACAGAAGCTACTTTCAAATGGGTAATTATAATTCTTTATATGATCAATGATCTTAGAAACAGGAGTACTTACAAAGGAATGTGGGATTATCTGACTTTTACTAGAAATGAGGGAGAAAGAAAAACATAAGAGTGAGCCCAGAAGTAGGCTTTCTGGAGTCAGAAATAACTGTCATTGAGAGTTCAGACAGTTCTACTATATCACACTGGGCACATATATCCGGTGCTTTGTCCTCATTTTGTAGACAACTGAAGTGCATCCATTCTGATTTCTTTTTTTCAACAATAGCAACAACAAAATGCATCCAAACATACAGTTCTCACAGACAATTCATCAGACTTAGGTAGCTAATCTTCATAAGACATGGTATTGGGCATTAGAGATAATTAAGTTGATTCCAGCATAATCTTTACCCTACAGCCACTAAAGCATTTAAAATGTTCATGGAAATACTGCTTGAGAGTGATCCCAGAAAGCAGTATAGAGAAGTTTGGTTGGACCTAGGAAAGGCAACAGACTATTAAAAAGGCACTGAACTCAAGGTGTTACATTAGACCTAGGCAAGAGACCTGTATCCTTCACTAACAGACTCTATGAGTTTGGAAACCATATTAAACCTATACAGACAAAATAGGAAGCTTCTTATATTGAAAAAATGCTCCATCAGATTGGCCTGTAAGTCTCTGGTGTAGTTTCTTGACTAATGATTGATGGGAAAGGGACAAGTTCACTATGGGTGGCACTTGCCCTGGGCTGGTGGCCCTGGGTTCTATAAGAAAGCAGGCTGAGCAAGCCATGAGGAGCAGGTCAGTAAGCAACATTCCTCCAGGGCCTCTGCTTCAGTTCCTGCCCCCAGATTCCTGCCTGCAGTCCCCACCCTGGCTCCCTTCAATGATGGACTGCATGTGGAAGTGTGAGCAAAATAAACCCTTTCCTCCCAAAGTTGCTTTTAGTCATGATGTTTTATCGCAGCAATAGAAACTCTAATTAAAACAGGTGGTATTCTATTTTGCTGCACTTTTCTTATTTCTTTTCCTGCTCCCATATTAGTTTTAAGGGTTTGTTGAGCTCTTGTGTTTGATACGGTTGTTTTTTCCCCAAATCTGGTTTGTCTGTCTGAAGTTATGCTATCTTCCTCCCTATAAATATTCCACTAAGAACTTTCTGCTGGCATGGTTGTCATGAATTCTTTTATTTGTGTTTGTCTTGAAATTCTTTTATTTCTCCATCAGTTTTGAAAGATAGCTTCGCAGTAAATAATATTTTTGGTTCTCAGTTGTTTACTTTCAGAGCCTGAAACATCTCATTCATTCCTGCTTTTACACTTGCAGATGAAAAGCCTGGGGCAATTCTGATATTTCTGCCTTTGTATGTAAGCTGGTGTTTCTCCTACTTTTAGGATTATTTCTTTACTTTGTATTTCTGACACCCTAACTATAATATGTCATGGAGATCATGTCTACTTGGAGTTCTATGAGCATCATGTGCTTAAAAGCCTATTTCTATACATTTCTAAAGTTCGCTCCTGTAATCTCACCAAACAGACTGTCCATCCCATTCCGTTTACCTCTGCTCCTTCTTCCACACCACCAATACTCGAGTTTGCCATCTGAATGTGTCCCAGACCTCTTGGAAATATTATCCTTTTTTATGAATTATGTCTTAATTTTTTTTCTTATATATGTCTGTCTGTATTATTGTCTTGACTCTGTCCTCCATCCCTGAAATACATTCTTCTCCATGGTCTTATCTGTTAAAGATGTCTCTTGTGGTTTTTATCTAAGTATCTCCTCCAGTGTTTCAATCTCCTTGCCAAATTTCCCCTCCATGTTTTGAACTTTAACCTCCAATTTATTAACTGTTATGTTCATTTTGGACACTATCTTGTCAAGGTCATGGATAAATTCCCTTAATTTATGCATCTATTTGACTCTTCTAAGTGATGGTTAATTCTCTTGAACAATAAGGCTCTAAATTCCTTCTCAGACATTTCAGTTTCTGTAATTATCAGGGGTGGATCATGAGTAGTGGTTATGGCATATTCTTTGTATTGCTTTGTGATGTTTTATGCATCTGTTGAAGACCTCATGCCAATTCTTCTTAGCTTGTTCCATTAAATAGAAAGTGAAGGAACACTACCAAATTCATTCTATGAAGCCAGTATCATCTTGATACCATATAAGGGAGGGAGGGAGGGAGGGAGGGAGGGAGGGAGGGAGGGAGGGAGGAAGGAAGGAAGGAAGGAAGGAAACTACAGACCAATGTCATTGATGAACACAGATGGTATGGTGACTTAGTCACCAGGGAGTGGCATTGTTTGATAGGATTAGAAGGTGTGGCCTTGTTGGAGGAAGTGTGTCACTGGGGGCGGGGTGAGCTTTGAATTTTCAAAAGCCCATGTCATACCCACTTTAGCTTTTTCTGCCAGTGTATCAGGATGTAGCTCTCAGCTCCTTCTCCAGCACCATGTCTGTCTGCTGCCATGCTTCCCGCCATGATGATAATGGACTACACCTCTGAAACTGTAAGCAACCTGCCAATTAAATACTTTCCTTTATAAAAGTTGCCTTGGTCATGGTGTCTCTTCACAGCAACAGAATAGTGACTAAGACAGATGGAAAGATTTGTAACAAAATACTTGCAAACAGAATTCAGCAAACACTGAGAAAATTATACATTATGGCCAAGTTGGCTTCATCCCAGAAAGGCAAGGTTAGTTTGACATAGATAAATTAATAAACTCATCTGAATTAATATGAGAAATCTCCAAATGAGTCCTCCTGCTTCCACTTGTCCCATACCTCCAAAGTAACCTACGTCAGAAATTATCAGGCCACACCATCCCTTATCCCAAACTACCAATCCACGGCCTACAGTAAGATAAAAACACAAATTCTTTGCACTGTTTCACTCAAATTTCTACATCCAGCCCTTGAAGTCTTACCTCACTCACTTCTGGCTCACCACGCTTCTACAGCACTGGCCTTCCAACTGAGAAAACATAGTGCTCCCTCCCTGAGGCCTCAGTGCTAATGACTTTTCCTGCCCACAATATACTTTTCTCTCTGTGTGTGTGTGTGTGTGTGTGTGTGTGTGTGTGTGTGTGTGTG
>CABHPP010054438.1:0-14209 GCA_902168425.1 Peromyscus attwateri
GGGGGGGTTGGGATGTACCATCTTCTCAGCACATGGATGTATCCTTACTCACCAAACAGAAGCTCTGAGACCATCTTCTTAGGGCTTTATGGGGTTTATGATTGTCATTGGTGATGTGCTTGGCTGGAGAACGGCTGAAAAGTTCCAAGTCTATGATCTTATGGTGGATTCCACTAGTACTTGGTTACCTAGGGGCTTACAAAAGCCCAGCTAGGTAACGCAATCTCAGATATACTTGCAAGGGGTTACTGCTAAGCACTAAAGTTTGATTATTTCTTGTCAGCCATGGCAGGAAGCAAAGACAAGAAAGGCTAAATACTTTACCCAATGTTAATAATACTATTCTAAATCACCTTAGGGAATTGCAAGGGTGTTAGGAACTGTGAGCCAGAACTTTGGGACAAAAATTGGAAGAGATATGTCCTGTTCTACCACAATCTTAATGTCTACTGTGTTAGAAAGAGCAAGAGAAAGACCCAATGTTTCTTCCTCTTATTGTTTGGGGGTGGAGGACTTTAGTTTACCATTCCTGGAGGGCAGGGGAACTTCTGAAGGCAAATCCTCTTAGTTTCCTTCATCTGAGAGTATCTTAATTTTTTTCCTTATTCCTTAAGGGTCCTGTTGCTGAAAGCAGAAATCTGGGCTGGATGTTCTTTTTTTTTTCTTTGGTTTTCCGAGACAGGGTTTCTCTGTGGTAGTTTTGGTTCCTGTCCTGGATCTTGCTCTGTAGACCAGGCTGGCCTGGAACTCATGGAGATTCACCTGCCTCTGCCTCCTAGTGCTGGGATTAAAGGTGTGTGCCACCACTGCCCAGCTGTTCTTTTCTTTGTGGGTCTGGAAGACACGCCTCTTTCTTTGCTTGCACAGCTTCCTGACAGAAGCCCTCTGTCTGGATTTGCTGCCGTCTGTGGGTAAGGGTCTGCTGCTCTCACTACCTTCTGTGATTTTGCTTTGTCTTTAAATTTCATGAGTATGAGCTGCTGTGTCCTGGTATGAATTTTAACAAGCCCCTTGCATCTTTGGACTGTGATCATTTGTCATATTTGCCCATTTTCGGTCATTTCTTCAAGAGCTTTCTCAGCTCCCCACTTTCTTCCGGATCTCTCTCTCTGGAACTCTAATGACGTCAACCATTGACTTCTTTGTTATTATCTATTTTTTTCAGACTAGAATAGTGTAAGAAACATCAATCTGAGTATGTGTATAGATGGCATATGCCGTTTTCCTTATCATCACAGCCACACACTCATTTCTGCCATCTACACAGAAAGCAAGCCAAGCCAGCTGTGAATCCATTTCTCTCACAGTGCAGTGACCTTCGACTAAGGCTTCTAGTAACCATTCCTCCTGTGGTGAAGGCAGGTGGGAGCTTCACCGCGTTTGATGGGTTCTTTATGTCTTAAAGGGAAATTTACAAAGAAGGTATAGAAAAGGCAAAATGAAACTTGCAATAACAGAAGTCATTTTCTAGAGAAAAAGATCAAAGTGGTAAGAGATGAAGTATAATGCATTGTTAAAGGCTGCTTCGGAACATAATACTCCATCAAAGAGGCTTGAAAAGAAACAAGACTGTGCTCGACATTCCACAAACAGCCCTCACCACTCGATTAGCAGCAGGAAAGCCCCTCTCTGAGAGTGTGCGAGCTGCCACTATTGAATGCAGGCGCTCACAGCTAAGCAGGTGATTGGTGTTTAGAAAGATGACTGCCTCCATCCCTCGCATCAGCTCCTGTCCCTGCCTGCATTCAGAGGCTCCTGCCTTAGCTGACAGGTCAAATCTAACCCTTAACTGACATGTGAGGTCAGACTGAAGCAGGACAGAGATGGTGACATTACAGGATATGGGAAGGGAAAGGAACTCTTCACCCCTGCTGGCTGGGAATCAGGACTCAGCAAACAACACTGCAACCCGTGTTTATAGCCAACACATACAGCTTGACTTCCTTGTAGTAAGGATTCCTTTGGTCTTTTGACCTATACGCTCTCATCTTAGCCTGTAAGCCTGTACTGTTCTGCTCAGAAGCCACTTAGGAGTCCATTTACTAAAGCGAAGTGTCTTAGGTTAAAAAACAACAACAGCCGGGCGTTGGTGGCGCACGCCTTTAATCCCAGCACTCAGGAGGCAGAGGCAGGCGGATCTCTGTGAGTTCGAGGCCAGCCTGGGCTACCAAGTGAGTTCCAGGAAAGGCGCAAAGCTACACAGAGAAACCCTGTCTTGAAAAACAAACAAACAAACAACAAAAAAAAAAAAACAACAAAAATCAAATCTTTTTACTGAATTCTTATATCCTTTGGACAATGTAATTTCAAAAGCCACCAAAACCATTCACTTGCCCGCATACATTTACATCCCTTAAAAGCCACTTTCTACTGAGAGAACCAAGGTCTTGATCAGGTTCGTTTTCTCTGCCAGTTAAAGAAGGCAGGAGAAATTTCAAGCCTGACAGGTAGCAGTGGAGAAATCTAAAGCACAGCAAACAGGAGCAGACAGAATTAGCAGCTGAAGAAAGGCGTTTTTTGGGGGGAGATGAGGCAGCAGACACACGGAGGAAAAGCTCTACAAAACAAAGGGACCGCTCAGGAGAGTCTCCAGAGAGTTTTCCTCCTCTAATTTAGAGTTGTTTGGTTTGGAGAAAGCTAGGATGGTTGGTTGGCCCACAACTGTCTTATCACATGTCCTGTTCAGACTTAAACTTGTCGAGCCAGTCCATCAGTGGGGGTCTGCTGGTGGGAGACAAAAGCTTTTGCTTTTGTTTTAAGCTGTCAGGCTTTTGTAGTTGGTCAAGAAGGTAATGGAGGAGCCATCTTGGAAATTCACCACCTTTATTACCTAGCCAAGGCCCCTTGTCCTGTCTGTCTGTCTACTGAAGCTGCCGTCCCCTTACAATAGGAATGACCCTAACAGGGCCAGTTGTTCCCCCCGACCCCTGGGGCCAGTTTGCTAAGACCTCAGCCCCATATTACCCCACCATCCTATGTTGACTCATGTCTGACTTCAACCAGACCCTCAGGAAGTACATCCAGTCTAGTAGCCAATCAGGGTCCTACTTGGAACTGTCCTTGCTATTTTAGTCAGACAGACCCCTGACACAGCAGACAGACCTCTGACACTGTAACCACAGTTGCTGACCAGATGTCATGAGCCAATCATAAAATGATTCCTGTACCAGTGAGGGTCTATACCCAATCACTTCAAAGTACACTTAACCGCAGCTGGAGTTCCTCTAATCCTGCTTAAAAGGAGCTTGTGAGCTTCTCTCGGGGTCGCCATTTTGCCACTGTGTCAGATGGTTTGACCCCAGCAAGCTGAAATTTTTTATTAAACACTCTTGTTGATTGCATACATGTTTGGTGGTCTTTTATGGAACTTCTCATGGACCATAACACCTACTTGGGAGTTTGCCTAACTCCTAGTCTCTCAGTATCTCTCTCTCTCTCTCTAAATCTTGCTGCCTCAATTGTTATTAAAATCTTTTCTTAATAGACTCTGACCTTGTTCCATAGTGACTTATCATGGAATTCCTTTTTGCTGTGTAAATTAAGAACCCTGGCTTCTCTGAGTAGAAATGTCAGAAGAAGACTCCTTAGGCTGCTAGAGGGGGCAATGTAGGGCTGAGTTTCACACTGCTGCTGTCCTGATGACTACCCCTGGAACCTAGTGGAGAGTGCCCCCTCCCCATAGACCCTGAAGCCCTCCAGTGCTATCTGTACTTCTGGACTTGGCTGCTGCTGGCTCTGACTCTCCACTTCCCTAACTGTACACTGTGCTCAGTGGGGGCTAATGCAATCCCATCATCTTTACTTTGATCCAGGACCTGAGACTTAAGGGACACTCAGTAGATGTCTTTCTGAAGACTGAGTGAATACAATCTCTCTGGAGGTATGGGAAAAGATCTTCTTGCTCCAAAATGTTATATTCACTTAGCTACTAATCCCAAAAGGCTTTCCTAAGTGTCTGCAGAAATAAAAAATATGACTTCTTTTCTATCCACAAAGTTCCATGGAAGTATCATGTCAGACCTATGATCTTAAACATGCTGGTTGTGGCATAAATATATATATAAAATAGAAAATTATATGTAATGATTCCAGCCTAGCCACGCCTCTTCTTTTGCAAGTGAAGTCTTATTGGGGCACAATCACACCCACTTACTTTACACATTGTCTACAACTGTGTCCATGCTAAAATGACCTGAAATACTCTCAGCACTTAATATCTGGCCATATGTAGTAAAGTGGTAAATCACAGTAGGGGGTGTCTATACAACTTCTGATGCTCACCTGGAAATAGCTACAGTATCAAGCAGGTGGATTATGGCTTTTTCCTTCAGCCAACACTTGCAGACAAGATTATTGAGGGGATGGATGTTAGTTAACAGACAAAATCTAAATACCCATCCACTGAAAGCTTCAAATCATATATTAGTGCCAATCAAAGTTCCCATTTCCATTGCAACATGTTTTGTTTTTTTTTCTTTTGTTTGTTTGGCTTTTTGTTGCATTAAAACCTACACATGGAACAGAAGCAGCCAAAGGCATCATTGCAGACAGCGCAGAAATGTTAGGTTTAAGCACATGTATAGTTCATGTACCACTGACTCTGAGGATGGAGCCTATTTAGTATGTTTGAGGAAAAACCAGGGGCTCGATGTGGCTGGACACACACACACACACACACACACACACACACACACACACATACACACACAATACTTAAAAGATGGCCAATGAGTGGAATTCCCTAAGAATGTTATCATGTTTTAGTACTATGTAAGTTCACAGGGAGGGACCTTTGAAAGACGGCTTTGGGTGGCAAATAGAAATTCCAGCATGTGAGTTAGAAGCCAGTCTTTGGCTTCAGAGTCACTTCATGTTTATGCAATGTAAAATGCAGACAGGAGAAGAGGAAAGCCCCTGGTGCCATTAGGAGAATTCTCCTAGCCAAAGCAAAGTCATTTTGCCTCAAAATCTAATCCTCTAATCAAGGAAGCTTGCAGTGCATTTTCCCCACATGTGCATCCTAGCAAGCAGCCTCACTGAACACATTTCCATTCTGTTTAAGAAAGTCCTGCATCAAGCCGGGTGGTGGTGGCGCATGCCTTTAATCCCAGCACTCGGGAGGCAGAGGCAGATGGATCTCTGTGAGTTCAAGACCAGCCTGGTTTCCAAAGTGAGTTCCAGGAAAGGCGCAAAGCTACACAGAGAAACCCTGTCTCAAAAAACAAAACACAACACAACAACAACAACAAAAAAAAGGAAGTCCTACGTCATGGACTGTCCAGTCCCCACTCCCATGAGCAGTCGGTGCAGGCTCCATAACAAGGAGAGGTCCCTAGGCTACTATCCGACTCTGAATCATTAGGGCAAGTTTGTGCCAAGCAGCACATCATTAATGCAGTGGAAGCTACAGAGAGCTGCCAGATTCTACCCCTGTGACTGTGCTCTGAGGCAGTGAATAACCAGAATAATCCAGATTATAATTCTGTGTGGGAGACATGACTTCTTACAATGTGACCCAAATATAATAAAAGCATGAGAATTGTAATAACTAGACAATGATGTGGGACTAAGTCAACATGATATGGAATGTTGTGTGAACTTTTTGAGCACTTTAAGTAGGAAGCTTTTACGTAGAAAATGCTTCTGATGTGAAATGAAAAGGCAGACTACAAGGTAGATGCTGCACATGGTTACATATAAAATGTTTATGGGTGGAAAAATCATGGGTGGATAATGGGCAAAAGTAAAAAAAAAATCACTTGAAAGTGCTGGAAATAGAAATTCCCCCTTCAAAATATTTGCTGTCGCTGTTGCTATGACAACTTCCCTCTTTAAAAAAAAATGTTTAAAATAATTAAGTAAGCCTAAAGCACCAGAGATGCAGCTCCCCCTTAGGCTGGATGAGATGGCACACTCTCATCCACACCACTTACAAAATGTTTTCTTCTCCCGGTGCTTAGGCACGAGTTGTAGATCACCCACTGACATGCATCTTCTCTCTCGAGCCAGGAGACCACTGCTGCTGACTGGTAAGTCTTTCTATGTGACTCATGGGCACCAAAACCTCAGCCCTACAAAGCCAGAGCTCTAAACAGCCAAAGCTTCCACTTGGAGCTTTAGGGTGATTGATTTCCTGTCCAGAGAAATTGACTCTGCATGGAAGAAAGCGGTTGACTTCTATCCCTAATATCTCCAGGAAGCATCTGGTCTACACTTCAGAATTAGTCCCTAGACCATGATAAGCTTATAAACAATTCATTTCTCCTGCCTTGCAGTAACCCATTTGCTAGCTTATCCACTCACAATGCCTTTATGAAGAATCTTCTATTAATCCAGCAATTGCTCTGCACGAGGAACCAAAAGGTATAAAAGATAATTTATTTGAAGAGCTCTAAAGTCTAACTCAGAAGGACAGACACACCTTGAACTTTGTCTCTGCATGAAGCTCTTGATTTCCTCATCTGTGCCACAGAAGAAGTCCTACCTCGAAGTCAAGAGAAGAATTAGTGAGATGTCATATGTAAGAAATACCCGGGAAATTCAGTGGCTCAGGAAATGCTCATTTATTTCTTATGGTCATTGCATGCTGACAACTATGGGCATTCCAACAGGGGACAAGGGTGGATTCCTGGGATTTAGCTGGGGTTGGACAGGGAAGGCTCTTCAGAAGCAGGGATACCTATCGCTCCTGGGAGGATGGGTAGGATTTCTCCACAGAAAGGAGAAGAGATTAGGATCATTCCAGATGAAGGAACTCAGTACACTGGCATGGAAGGGTGGGAGCAGGCCACACATGGCTTTCCATGTGTATTCTACCATGCTTTAGTAGTTTGGGGCTCAGGATTATGTTACATTACTCCCAACGTTCTCATAGAAATGAAAGAAGACCAATCAAATGAGAATCAACAAAAACTACTTATTCGGAAGTGTGCTATAATGGGGAAGTTTCCACTGTCACTGGCTTTCAGCAGAGGCAGGCAGAGTAGGAAAGCCTCACAGCAGAGAAGAGAAGGCTTCAGGTCTGTCCTGATTGGGTATATTAGTTCAAAGGAAGCTGTGGGTGGGCAGCTGGAAATGGAGCATCCATCCACTCCTGTGATTGGTTGGCGTGTACTTTAGGCTTTCTCTGGTTGCCCAAAATTGGAATCAGTGGCAATAAGAATGTAAGGTGTCTGTGACTCATCATGTCTAAGCCATTTGAAACAATTCTCACTGGGGGAATCTAGTTTAGCTTCCTGGACTGCTGTCCTGACTTCCTACAAGTGTGGCATGACTGACTAGCTTCTTAAGATGGCCGATAGAGAAGATGAGCTGGTTCCCCAGGGCTGGGCACTGCTGACTGAATCAGGTTTCTCATTTTTCATGTAATCTGGCCATTGTCTCTTTGTTTTCTGTCTCTCCGTTCAAAGTAAATGCCTTGGGCTGCCCACCTCACTTACAGCGAAATGTCCTTCTTTTCTCCCTCGATTTTGCGTGTCTGGAAACAGATGCTGAAAGAGTGGAGAAAGCCACAGCACAGGTGTATCTCTCCAGAGCATGGAAGCTGCTCCTACCCTGCCCCTCAGCACTCCTTCTTATTCCAGAGCATACTTCTTTCCTTGGCACCCCATTATCCCTGCCTGGAAGTCTAGGGAGACATGAAACCTTCCCTCTGGCATTCATGATGCTAGGTTGGGGACTGGCCCATACTTGCTCTGCAGACTCTGAAGAAGCATTCCGGCTTCTCCTGCCTTACTGCTGGAGCCAGAATCCAAGTCTTTCTTAGAACCTGACACTGGGATGCGATCCAGCAGCGTCTTTGACTGTGATTTTACAAAAGACGGCTCTTTCCCCACAGATGGATAGGCCTTGTATTGCACTCTTCAGAGAGAAAGAGGAAAATTGCAGCCCAAAGCATTTCTAGGAAATGTTTGAATAATAACAGAGGCCAGACAAGATCCATTGCCCTTCTGATGAGCTGACTTTGTGTAGAGCCCAGAGGAAGGGGAAGTTTATATGCCACTGAGACGGCCCCATCTGAGAAAGTAGATGTCTTGATCACACTTTTGGCAAATCCTGCGCTGCAATCAATTCTTGGATGAATCCTCTGACAGGTGCTCACATGAATGCCATTCTGAGCTGTTGATTAAAGAGGGATCCATATGCTTTAGACACCAGATGTGTGGAGAGCATGCATTTAGCCAAGAAAATGGAGAGGCCCCACTGATGTTTTCTCCAGATGGACCACAGGGGTATCTGAAGTAAATAAACTAATTTTAGTGGGTCATGTCATAAAGGTTGAAAGAGGTCATTTTGGCCTGAAAAGAAAAGGCTTTCAGAAGTCACTTTTAATCTGCTTGGATGTCCGTGAACTTGTTTGTTAAAGATGACTTGAGTTCTCCTTTAAGAAATTCAGTGTATACCAAATGTCTGTTAGATCACTCAATGCTTATTAGAGAAATGAACATATTAAAGGTAAGAATAAAGAAAAACAATAAATGCAGCTGATTTCCCTGCCTACTTTTCCTAACATCACTCCTGGCAGGACTGTTGGCTAATGAAAAAGATACTCAGGGTTCAAAGGAGATGTGTTATCAAGTCAGTAAAAGAACTATGATGTGTAAAACTCTGTGATTAATTCTGTGGGAGAAGATGTGAGCAAGGCTACATCTGCTTGATGCTATTTTTCAACCAGGGCCATTCTGCCACTCAAGGAATATGAGACAAAGTCTGGAGACCATTCTCATTGTCAGAACTTAGAGGGATGTTACTGGCACCTAGGGAGAAGCCAGGGGTGGTGCTGACCACTGTATGAAGCACAGGCTAGCCTCATCATCAAAGATGTCTTAGCTAGGGTTTCTATGGCTGTGAAGAGAAGCTGTGCCCATGGCAACTCTTAAAAAGGAAAACATCTAATCGGGGCTGGTTTACAGTTCAAAGGTTTAGTCCATTATCCTCATGGTGGGAAACACAGTGGTGTGCAGACAGACATGGTGCTGGAAACGGTCTGAGAGTTGTACATCTTGATCTGCAGGCAGCAGGAACTGAATTGTTTGTCCCATACTGAGCATAGCTTGAGCATATGAGACCTCAAAGCCTGCCCCCACAGTGACACACTTCCTCCAACAATGCCACACCTACTCCAACAAGGCCATACCCCCTACTAGTACCACTCCCTAAGGGCCAAGCATTCAGGCACATGAGTCTATGGGGGGTTTGAGGGGAGGAATACCTATCAAAACCACCGCAAAAGAACCACATGGCTTAAAATGTCAATTGTGCCAATGAGGTTACGAAACCTTGGTCTCAAATAAGCCATCCATTCCATTCTCTCAGGAAGCTGGTGTAGGGAGACAGATTGAGACCGGAAGTTCTAGAGAGAAACAGATTATAAGCTATCAATTCATCTATTCTCCTCCTTACTGTTACCTTGCCGTTAAAGACTCACTCACCTTTCTAGGTACTTCGGTATCCAGTCACTCCATGGGCAGCCCAACGGCTCTTGACCGTTGTGTGTTAATCCCTGTACTCGTTATTTTTCTTGTTGCTCTGACAAAATACCTGATGAAATCAATCTCAGGGAAGGATGGTTTATTATTATGTTTCACGGGCTATAGACTGTCACAGGGGGAAGACACGGCAGCAGAAACATGAGGTGGCTGGTCACACTGCATTCTACAGTCCAGAAACAGAGGGAGATGAATGTTGGCCCTCAAGTGGACTCTCCCCTTTTCCTTTTGTCTTCAGTCTGGGAGTCCAGTCCATGGACTGGTCCAGCTCACATTCAGGTTGTGGCTTCCTGCTTCCATTAGACCTCTCTGGAAACCCTTCACAGAAACATCTAGAGGTGTGATCCTAGGTGGTTCCAAATCAGGTGGACCATGAAGGTTGACCATCATGAGTCCTTCCTTGTGCCCCCTCTTCTCTGGCAAATTCTCAACGACCTCTTAAGGCCCCACTCAGATGCTCAGCCTGTCTTCTTACCTTTGTCCCATCAGCAGAGAAGCAGAGAAGATCCTCCCTCCCTCTGCCTCCAGCACAACACTCATCACACTGTGCTGGGATGGTTCATTTGCATCTTAGGAAAGCCAAGCTTCTGGAAACGGGGCATGGAGTCTTTCCCATGCCCACATCCCTAAGTCCTGAGAGCATGTCTAACACTTAGTAGGTGAACAACAATTGTATGCCAAATTCCTTTTTAAAAAGATCCTGAATTCTGATGCTTCTCCCACCGAGAACCCAGATTTCATAAACAAGAAAGAGCATTTGTTGTGACTCAGAGAGAACATGTGTTGTCTGGGTTATATGGAAATCACTCAGCACAAGGCCTGACACAGAGATTTTTAGTAAATGAGCGTCATTTTCTTTGAATTTCCCTTCAAAGCAGCTCAGGAAAATGCATGGCACAGCTTCTGGGAATATGCAGGTAGGAAGGCGTCATCCACACTGCTGTCATGAAGACGGATGATTGACATTGAGCAAAGCACAATTCTGCCCCGTTCTTACCATTGCCTAGTACCTGTATTCCAGGGCCGGACATGTGACATGAAGGAGACCCGATGTCAAACCGGACTTGCACTTCACACCATCACATGGAGGCATAGCTGGGAAGTGGCTGCTTGGGCTGGGACTGGGTTCCAGCCTCCTTGGTTCTCCCATGGGAATAGGACTTGCTCTCGGCCCCACCATGTTAGCAAAGCAGATATGTGTACTACTAAGCAAAGTTCTTAAGAGGCAAACATGTCTCCTGCATGCTCTCTCCTCTTCCCCTGCCTACAAGCAGATCCCTGGAGGCTCTGGGTCCTGGAATCACTGAGGAGAACCACCTCCAGAAATCTTGAATCATTGCACCAGTGTGAAATACACTATTATAGCTGATGTGTCTTCAGGTCACTTCGTTACAATTTAGCCTACCTTAATCAATGCACTATGATTTATAATGAAAATAAATTGTGCTGTGTTCAAGGTAACAAGTGGAATATGATATTTATCCTCTCTTCTTTCCTTAGAATGTCATCAATATGATGCTAAGGAGTAACAACCTGGACAGAAGGTTATGAGAGTATGGAAATATTAGCAAGTTTCTGGGAGGCAGGAAGCAAATGGAAGACCATTGCCTGGGATAGGGTGAACAATGTGGAATCCACACCAGACTGACCTCACATGGAAAAGGCTAGGGTGTCTTCCAAGTCCTGCAGACATTACAGCTATGGAAACCCCAGTGGAGGACTGGAATGGGAAGAGCTGGGCAGAATTGTGCTTTGCTCAGTGACGATCATCAGTTTTTACCTGCAGGTCCAAGAGAAAAATGCTTTCTGGTGACCCCCAGTTCAGTGCTTAAAACAAACAGGCAGACACCCAGTTCCCTTGCCCTTGTGAATAGAATGAGTATGTTTCTCCCAATGCCCAGACAAGCTGCCCAGGATGAAGCAGGAAATGATTTCAGTGTCTCTAATAAACCTCCCTGCAGTATGACATTTGGATGGCTTCCAGGATCAGGAAAAGTGCCTTTCCACTCATCAAAAGTAAGAGCTGTAGACTAGCAGCTCAACTCCCATCAACAGCTCCTTGACCTCCTGTTGGCTGACATATGGAGGAACAAGAAGAAGTAGCCAAGCATCTCCATAACTTTAAAAAGAAACAGAAATCAGAGAAGATTCAGATAAGTAAGCGCTTAAGGAAATCATGGAATTTAGAGAATGGACAAGATGCTTCCTGCTAAAACCCTAGAAAAGGTATAAAGACAAAGCATGCATGAATCACAAAGCACAGGAAAGGATCAAAGACAGAGCATGAGTGAAATACGGGAACTACAGATGTGATTACAGGAAGAATAAACCCTGCACACGTGCAGATTGTAAGTAAGTTTTGCAGATACTCCTTCCTTGACTGGGGGGACGTGATGGTTAATATAGATTGTCAACCTGACAGGATACAGAATCATGAGAATGACAAGCCTCTGGGCATTTCTGTTAGGGGGTTTCTAGTTCCCAAACTGCAAACGAAGGATACATCAAGCTGAGGGCCAGCATCCATCACTCTCTGCTTCCTGAATGCAAATGCAGTGTGACCTGCTGCTGGTGATCCTGCCACCACACCCTCTACACCATGATACACTATGCCCTCAAACTGTGAGCCAGGAAAGATTTCATCGATACAGTCCCTTTGGAGAGGTTTGATGGGGTATGGGAGGCAAGAGAAGAGGAGATGGGGGGCAGGAAAGGTAGGAAGAAAAGAAGAAGATAACATGACTACAGAATATACTCAGGACCAATACCAAGGGTCTGCTACTCAACCTGGTTCTTTCCACTAGATTTTGCCATTATTACATCATTATGTTTTCAAATGATTTACTAAGCCACACGATTTGAACATTTCCATTTGGTCTAAGCTCTTTATTCTATCATCCATTGAGGAAAGAACACATTCACACTATCTCTCATAGGAAGTATATTAAGAACCTTTGAATCTAGACAATTCTGGACAGGATGATAACCACACGTATCATTATGAAATTCCAGAGCATTTAAAATAAAGAGGAAATTTAATACTCTCAGAAAGGCAAAATAGTTCACTTACAAAGAAACAGAATTAGACAAAGTGCTTCCCATACATTACAACTAAGTCTGAAAGATCAATGAGAAATTCTGACAAAGACTGAAAGAAAAAAGCAACTTAGAATTCTAGACGACACCAAAACAACAGAGACGTGTGGATGTGCAGCAAAATTATTGTGATGTGTGCAAGGATTCTTCAGATTAACTTCCACACTCTTCCAGAAGATACTTAGCTTGAACTGGCAAAATGAAGAGCTAAGGAAAAATCAGAAAGATGAGGAATATTGGAAACTGGAAGGCATAAGAGGTATTGATGTTTCCAGAGATGTAATACCATGTGTAATGTTTAAAAATGCAAAACCAACAAAAAGCCTATGGGGGTTAATTGGACAAGAAGAAATAAATTATGCCTCATAGAAACATGTAGTCCAAGTGCAGTATTTGATCCTGCAACAAGCACCCTTTCTGTAGACAGAACAAGGCAAACAGTGTTTCTAAGTTAGCATAGTTAAAATTGTCCCACAGACAAGCCTTAATTATGCTCAAAAATAGTGCTTTATGTTTCGGTCGTGGAGACGGGTCACAGAAAATTACAAATAACAGAAGTTGGGGGTAAAATGGGAAATGAAAGATACAGTAAGGGGTAAGAAGATGGATGTTTTCACCTTATAAAAAGGGATTTGAGCCAGGCTGAGGTGGTGCACGACTTTAATCCCAGCACTCCAGAGGCAGATCCAGGAGGATCTCTGTGAGTTCGAGGCCAGCCTGGTCTACAGAGCGAGGTCCAGGACAGGCACCAAAACTACACAGAGAAACCCTGTCTCAAAACAACAACAACAAACAAACAAACAAACAAAGAGAAACCCTGTCTTGAAAAAAATCGAAAATAAATAAGTATAAAAATTTAAAAAGTAAAAGGGCGTGTTGAGAGGCAATCTTTGTGTTTGGTAATTCAAGAAATAAAGATGTAAACATTCTATTTAAAGTTTTAAAGGCAACCAATCTAGGGAAATAACAAGAGAATTGAAACTTTGGAGGGATGAATGACGAAGAGCTTATGGAGCGGGCTAACCCCACGCTGGTTAAGGCATAAAACCAACAGTTCTGAAGTTTGCGAGTGGTGCTGTCATGCACTTAGTGACAGAGGAGGGCCAGCGGGAAAGATAAAACAAAATACACTATTAAGTGAATTACCAAAACCTGGAGAGCTGGACCCAGGCAAGTGTCACCCAAGGGCTGCTGCCTGGGTTCCCAGGCCTCGGCTCTCATGTTTATAGAGCCAGATGCTCACATTGCTTTGATAAATAGCTTCTCCTCCCTTTCTCCAGGCTGTGCTGGGCTTTGAGTCCAGAGCATTTACCCCACTCATGAAAACTGGGGCTCAGAAGACAGGCGCTCTGGCTCATCTTTAGCAAGCCTCGGCCAGGTCTAAAGGCACAGCATGGAGTGTGTACAGTGTGTACAGTTTCAAGTTTAGTGCCACACCCTACTGCACTAGTTTCGACCCAGCAAAATGCTAAACATCAAATCAAATAAGCTAGAGACTGCTCATTCTGCGTCACTTCTTTATCCCATGCTTGAATGTTGCCTTATGCTCATACACAGTCTTGCTACTTCCATTAACTCACCACATACACACACACACACACACACACACACACACACACACACAC
>CABHPP010054446.1:0-42868 GCA_902168425.1 Peromyscus attwateri
AAAAAAAAAAAAAAAAAAAAAAAAAGAAAAGAAAAGAAAAGAAATTTGCAACCAGTGGCTACATAGACCCTCTTACTGAGAAGAATAAAATGGCTTTTTATTTTAATTTTTTGACATTCTAAATAACTGTAGAAGGGGCTCTGCATTTTTACTGTGCACAGAGACTCATGGACTCATTGACAGCATGTCCTGCGGGGAAATAAGAGCTGAAAACCAGAGGGCACTAGAGCCATGTGAAGCCTGGAAGGCCATTCTATAGGAGGAGACATCAAGTGCATATGATCTCGGCATCTCAGAGAAACAGCAAAGCTTTAAATGGCTGCTGGCAGATGTGAGAGACAAGTGATCATTGCCGATTGGGCCAGCGAAGTCGGCAAAGGTAAGTTTTCCGAGGCCCTTGTGATAGGCTGCAATTTCTCAAAGCAAAAGTACAGGGTAGTCAATGAAAAAGGCGTGTAAGAAGAAATGCCCACTCACTGTCAGAGGGACACTAGAGAAAGTGGGCTTGCTGTGGTATGAAGTTAGGACAAGACACAGCAGATGTAGAAACATACTGACACGTTTGTCTATATGTGGATATTTATGCATATACCCATATCTCTACCTCCCCATCGAGAACTTCTGACCCCAGTGGAAGAAACACATTAGAGTAGGGCTTCTGTGAACACTGAACAAGAACTGCCAAGTTGGGAAAGATTAACAACACAGTATGTCCAAGAAGAGCAAAGCCCACAAGGGGGCAGTGCAGACAGCGAGGGATTAAACAGTCCTTCCAGGGTACAGCACACAGTCATAAAACTCATCCTTCTCAACAGTCCCTAGACAAAACCCTGCTCTCCCCGCCCCCCCCCCACACCAGAGTATCCTCTTTGAGTATACAGATAATTTATTTATCATTAGCGCAGAGAAACCCACTTCAGATCAAAGCACTGTTCTAACACTTCAAAAACTGGTCCCCTGTGGATTTCAAGTTTCTCTTTCAAAGTTGAAAGCTCCCTATAACAGGATCAGTTCCTCTGATTCATACTAACTCTAAGCACAAAAAGCCATTCTGGCCACTGCAGGGATATCACTTTAATTATGGGGACCTTGCCACAGAGGACCTTCTTGGGCATGTCAGGGTTTCTCGGAATCTGAATTTATCAGCTCATCATAGCTAACCGCTTCTATGAGTCCTTGTGGGAACGAGAGGAAGAGCTGTTACATTTGACCCTTGATAGAACACCAGCTCTGATGTCCTAACACGGGCACTTTCTTGGGCCTACCATCCGCTCTCCCTGACCTTACGGGGATCTTCCTCTTTACATGTCGAGGAGTGAAGGCACTTGGGGTTTTAAGTGATTTGGGGGGCCCTCCTCCGTGCTAAGCTGCCTATGCAGGTCATTAGGACTGGTGGCACAGAACTGGCCCCCTTGCCTCTGAGACACTATAGCTGTGGCACTCTTGGTTGTCAGGCCTCTAAATTTAGCCTGGAGGCTTAACTCACACAGTCCTGAGACTCTCCAGGGACTGCCAGGGTGTCTCAGATACCAGAATCAAGACACCCAGGATCTCAGATAGCAGCATCAGATCCTGCTCTTGCAAACTCTAGATCTATTTTTCAAGCTTGCTCTGAGAGGCCAACCCTGAAGGAGTCAGTCTCTCTCTCTCTCTCTCTCTCTCTCTCTCTCTCACACACACACACACACACACACACACACACACACACACACACCCCTTACCTCCTACAACTTTACCATTCCTCAGCTCTGAGTCCCTCAGGATTCGACAAGGCCAGATTCATTCTAGGGACTCGTTCCTGCAACTCTTCCCCAGAGACTAAGATAATTCCCAGACTGAGCTTGAGCTTGCGACTTTCTCCAGTAGGAACTCCCTATATTAGTCCTTCCCCGACATAGCTCGGATCCAGGACTAAGGTCCCCTTTCATCGTCAAAAATCACTTTATCACACTCCTTACCTGTCTTATAAACTCACCCAGCGGTGTCACTGACTTTCATTCTTCTCCTCCTGTTCCAGCCCCTGTAGCTACATTCCCTTTCTGCTTTCCCCAAAAGGCCTGTGAGCTCAAATAACACAAGGAATCCTTGCCTAGGGCTGCTGGCTCTGCCTGCTCTCCTCTCCAGCCCTTCCTTTGGAATGCACCCAGTGAATCTCCCTCCATGCTCACTTCAGGAGAGCCCCTGTCTCACAGCAGTCTCCCTCTTCCCAGCAGCACTTTCCTAGCTGTGTCTGAGCAGCCATTACACCCTGACACTGAGGGCTAGCCTCCACACGGGAACTCAGAGGCAGCACAAACCTTCATTCTACAGCAGTGTTCTTTCGAACCCTTTAAACGTTTCTTCTAGATGAACTGCATCTCTTTGGAGTTGTTTTGTTTGACTTTTTAGATGGCTTTTAAATATCTTCTGTCATTGATACTGACCTGCATTTATTCTGACATACTATAATTTTCTACTGCAAGTGTCTCCAAATAAATGCAAAAGTAGAGAGAAGTGGGTAACCTGAATGTAGTCACGAAAAACTTTCAACAACTGTGATAAAGTGGCCAATTTTGCTTCCTCTCCATCACCACTCACTCATCTGTCCTGCAGGATTTCTTGGGAGAGTTAAGGCATCCCATCATCTGTAACTATTTTAGGATGTGCCTTTGCAGGGAACTATATGAGGAAGAACACGGTTGCTACCATCTAGCCGTCAAAGCATGCTTTGGGAGAGCATCAGATAACTCCCAAGTGTTCAGATTCTTTTTTTTGTTACTTTAAAAAAGAGATTCCAGTTTGTTTGCATCAACATTCAAATAAGTCCCATTTCTTCATAACTGTCTGTTTTTATTGGGGTGGTAGAAAATAAAGGCACTTTCGGGAGATTTTAAAATTCCGCCTCTATGCTCTGCAAATCCCAATATGACTTTCATTTGATTTAAATTTTAAAAGAGTGACTTGAAAGTTGCAATTTGTGGCATTAATTACAAGAACTTCTACACTACAAAGGCATTTTTAAAACTGACATTTCCATTTTCTACCCAAGAGCATGCTTAGAAACTGCTCCGCACCCCGGCACAGCCTGGGTTGCTTTGTGTATTTAAATTCAGCAGGGATGACCTGTGATTTCTGAATCTAGATCACACCACCAAATCTTATCCATCCATGGTCACATCTTCAAGAAATGGAAATTGTTCAAGAACATTCTTTTGTACTGATATTTTCTTTTGATTAACAATTAAATTAGGTGCTATATAGAAGGCTGAGCTGTTAAGAATGCTTTGCTGCTCTTCTGGATGACCCGAGTCTGGGTGGCTTACAACTACCTCGTAACTTCAGTTCCAGGGGGATGCAATGGCAATGAGTATTCTGAATATTATATGCACACACACACACAGCCACACACACGCACGCACGCACGCACGCACACAGCCACATAATCTTTTTTTTTTTTTTTCCTCCTGGAGCTGAGGACTGAACCCAGGGCCTTGTACTTGCTGGGCAAGCGCTCTGCCACTGAGCTAAATCCCCAACCCCCCAAACTTAAAGCTTAACAAGCAGAGTTAACTTAACCTAACATGTGACAACTCTGGCTGAGACTTCATAACTGGAGCCTGGATGAGGCGGCAGACTACAGGCTCTGTTTCCATTCGCACTATCCTCCTGGACAGTGAAACACAGAATTTCCTTGTTTATAAAAACCTAGCCTAGCTGGGTGTGGCATCTCCTAAAGCAACCTTAGCACTCAATAGGCCAACCCCAGAGGGTTGCTGTAAATACGAGGCCAGCCTTGGCTGCAGTTTGAGACTTTGTCTAAAAATAATAATTTTATTATTTTTATTATCAAAATATGGAGTAAAGTGAAAATACCTATGATGTTCTTATAAAAAAAAAACCGAACAGACAAACAACAGGAACCACAGAAGGGTCTTCAGAGGGTCTTCATCTCACTAGCAGGGAGGGAAAGGAAGAAACGGCTGGAGGTGAAGTCTGGTTAGTGGAGGTGTCCAGACACAAGCCAGTCGGCAGACTCCAAGGTGTGCCAACTTCAGCTGCCATTGGTGCTAGGCTTTATGAAAGACATTTAATGAATCTTACACATTTAGTACGAGAAAGGCAACAACAGGAGAGATCTGGGGTGAGCCTTGCTGGGTGCAGTCACGGCTTGGTGTACATCGTCAACTAGTGCTATTTACTGTACACATTCCTCAAAGACATTTAACCTCATCACATGAAAGGAGATCACAGAGCAGAAGAACCTCACAGGTTCTTCGTTCAGAACAAAACAAAACTCAGGACTGGTGAGCTGGAACATTCTGTATTCCTATTACGATTCTTCCATTAATATTCACATGACAGAGGTATTTTCATGTGTTAAGCATTAATAATGCCTGGGAGAAACAATAACATTATCCCCAATTTGTCTTGAGACATTCCAGTTTGGGCATGGCTGGAGGCAAAGAAATACCACAGTACAATGTAAGAAGAAGGGTTTGGTTAGAGACAATGTGAAGCTCTACTTAGGGGTATTAAAGAAAAAAAAACAGGTTATTTGGAAGCAATAAATGAAAAAATAATGGGAGGTGAAAAAAATGACTTATTTTTATTTCACGTGTATGGATGGTTTGCCTGTATGTATGTACGACTGTGTAGCATCTACATGCAATGTCCCTGTAGGCCAGAAGATGGCATCAGATTCCCTGGAACTGGAGAGGTTTTTGAGCTGCAAGTGTGAGACTGGATTTGGGTCGAATTGAGATGCAGCCAGAGCTCTTAACAGCTGAGCCATCTCTCTAGATTTTTTCAAAAACATCTAAACATTAGACATAAATTATCATTTCACCTTAGGAAAATAATCCAGTGTGGGTTGGGTAATTCCAAATTTCACAATCCCAATATCTATGAATGCTTTGGGCGGGTGGGGGGGGGAAGCCTGTCAAATATCTATATATCTCTCTACATAATTGCCTCCATTCTTCTCTTCTCAGAATTACGGCACAAACAGAATATACCATTCACTCTTTGTAGCTGGGACTTAAAAGAGAGGTAAGTGCACTAACTTCTTTGAAAACCTAGGAGAAATTCCCCTTTTCAAGAACCAAATTAACCCACAACCAGTTCTGAGATGAGATAGCAACCCTAAAATAATGGACCACAAAGAATTAGAATGATCCCAGGAAATTTCATAAATCTATAAAGCCCTGGCCCCTAGAGGAGGCATGAGTTTCCCAGGAGAGACTTCACATACTTGGATGGCATGTGTCATAATTAAATTAACGTATGAATATCTCCTAACCTTCTATTCTTTTTCTCTACAAAACTGTAGCACTGCCCCCAGGAAGGGCAAAGAGACTGGAATATACAGGGCTTTCTTCTGTCTTTTTGTCTAAGGATTTTACCTTTACCACTTTGTCTCTTGTGTCTTTGAAGCGCAGGGAAATTGCCACAAGACGATCATGAACCTATGTGCCCGGGGACAACTTTGGCAAAGCCAGCCAGGGGCACAACCCATGGTCACCAGATCCTGCTATTATTTGATGAGGTCTCATTTGTGAACACTCTAGTAGTTCAGCTTGATGATTTGGAAGGTTCCTGGCTGGGGTTTGTCTTGGGCTCTTGGTGCCAAGCTGCAAAGAAACTCATCAAGGTGTGTGTCCTTTGAAGGCTCTGTTGAGCCATCCATGGCAGGCTTGCCTGGTGGCGGGGCAGGGAAGGTCAGCTCTGTTTGGCCAAGTGCTTATGTTGTTTGCTTTTCTGTACAGTGTGACTAGCCATTAGGTTCTGGATTATAGGGTAATCTTTATCTCCAAGTCTGAGGTGTGAAAATCATTTGGACTCTTCTTGTGCCCCTCTGCATTACCAATCGATAGGAGAGAACATGTTCCTCTGTCTACGGCTAAGATAGCCACTGGAGTAATGTCTTTGTTACACTGTGGAATCAAAATTATGATTAGGAAATTGTCTGCCTGCATTAGAATTTGAATCAATTTCTGAGGTCTCTATTGAAAAGTACGTAGACATGGGAAACACTGGTCCATGATATCATCTTGGTACTTGGAAGAATTTTTTACTGACCATGCCCTTCTTACGTTGGAAGCCTGTAACTTTTTATTTTCATTTTATATGTCATTCTTGGGTGTATTTGTGTGGGAATGTGCATGTTATAGCACACATGCAGAAGTCAGAAAGGACAAAGGGAGTGGGTTCTCTCTTTCCAACCGTTGAGGTAAAATTTCTAGTTTCTTCTATACTATATACTCTGAGCCAGCTCAAGATTGCCAGCAATTCTCCTGTCTCTGCTCCCATCGTGTTTTAGGAGTGCTAGAATTATAAATGTATGTCACTGTGCCTGGTTTGTTTATTTACATGGGTTCCAGAGAGTTAATTCAGGTCTTGATTTTACCTACCGAGCCAACTCTCTGGTCCTAATTATGCTTATGTGCTATTTTGTTTATTAGCTGGTGAGCATGATCATTAACTTAATGGAGGCTGAAAATTAGATGGCAGCACCGGCCTCCCCATTGGATACTGATCTATAATAAGGATTTGCTAGACTACAGAATGAAGGGTTAAAGATCTACAAGCCTCATGGGTGGACTGAGGTTTGATGCTTTCTAAAGGTTAATGACGTACAAGCCTCAGATGGATTGAGAAGCTCTGGATAGGAATGTTGACTGGATGGACAATACCCGTGGAAGCTTTGGATCAGGAGACCCACACAGCAAACCAACTGGAATCGACCACTTCCAGACAAAGGAAGTGACCTGCAGATGCAATCTCCCATCCCCAACGTTCCCTTTCCATCCTATAAAAATTCTCGATCCCCCACACCACATGCTCACTGTCCCACTTCTGTGGAGAGATGGTAACCCTTCAATTGCTCTGATTGAAGAACTGCTTCTGGAGATGCCTGTCGGTTTTGTTTTATCTCCATGCTACCTCCAATCCCTATCTAACAAGTACAGAGAAAACAAAATGCTCCTCCTGACCTGCTCTGGGTGAGCATGGTTGAGTACAATCTTTATGGCGCTGTCAGGATGTAATGTGTCTCCCTATGTTGGGTATTGGTCTCACTGGTCACATTAGAAAACAGCATTGAGCAAAAACTCAACCTGTCCCTAGCTGTCCCTAGAATCCCTAAAATTAGCTAACTAATGTATGTGAGACCACTTGGTTTGCATTTTTTTCATTGTGTGATAAAATTTCTTTTTTCTTTTTCTTTTTTTCTTTTTTTTTTTTTTTTTTGGTTTTTTGAGATAGGGTTTTTCTGTGTAGCTTTGGAGCCTTTCCTGGAACTCACTCTGTAGCCCAGGCGGGCCTTGAACTCACAGAGATCCGCCTGCCTCTGTCTCCCAAGTGCTGGGATTAAAGGCATGCACCACCACCACCTGGCTTAATATTTATTTATTATGTATAGTGTTCTATCTAGAGATCTAGTGCCAGATCTCATTACAGATGGTTGTGAGCCACCATGTAGTTGTTGGTAATTGAACTCAGGACCTCTGAAAGAGCAGCCAGTGCTCTTAAACTCTGAGCAATCTCTCTAGTGATAAAATTTCTTTTAGCATTCTTATTAAAATATATGGGCTTTTTTTGTTTGTTTGTTTTTGTTTTTTGAGACAGGGTCTCACTCTGTAGCCCTGCCTGATTTGGAATTCACTATTTAGAGCAGGGTGGCCTCTGCCTCCCATGTGCTGGGATAAAAGGCATACACCACCCTATCTTGTGCAGGCATTTTAATCCAGATTTTGGACTTACAGGTGGCTGTGGTCTGCCACCTTCAATTCTTGTCACGGACTTAATCTCTGTCAATCCTAATGGAAATGTATATAGTGAGATGCCGATTCTGAGCTGGCTGGCTGGTTAGGATTCAAATGTTAATGTGGAAACTAAGTTAACAGAATAATCTATCACAAAGGTTTAGCACAGCCAGGCATGCTGTACCTCCATGTCATTTTAGATGTCACTGTTTTACTGCATAATAAATACAATTTTGAATTTAACTCTCTGCCCACAGATTTGATTTGCTAAATCTATCCTGTCTGCCTGTATAAACTTGGATACTCTTCTTAAAATCTACCACAATGATGTACTTGGCTCTACACGCTAGTTCATAAAACTTTAAACTGCTGTAAACATACCATTAAGAGATAATGTGCAATCTTCTTAAGCAGACATGTTAGAGAGACAATAAGCATACAAACCTTTACTGAAGGTTGTTGTTGTTTTTAATCCATGCAAAACAGCATTTATTGGTTGTAAATGTTTGGTTATTTTACAAGGTTTTGTATCAGCTACAAAAATTTTGATAATGGCTTTATTCTAAAGTAGATTCTAAAAAAGAAAATTAGTTTTATTCATTTTTCCCCTTGAAGATTCACAGGGAGTAAAATAAAAGGCAGGAAATGGTATGCTTTATCTCAATCAAAACACACTGTTTCAAATACATCGAAACATTATGTAAAAATACAAATAGGACTGAGTTGTAATTCTTCCTTGATATATGGAGGTTCTGAAGCACAAATTTGCTGAGACATTTCTATATCTTAAAGATATTTCTGTATCTTAACATCAGGAAGGCTACTTAAATGTTAGCAGGCTTGAAGACAATGGAGGCTAGATCATTCCTTCACAGTCTGAATATAGTGAAGGAATGGAACACAGGATCTTAATCATTTGTCAGACAAGGAAACCCGAGTTACCCTTCAGACTCTGGAGAGAGGCATGTCATCCTGAGCTAAGACGACCACTAAACCCATAGTAGCTGAACCTGGCTGGAGGAGTTTATGAGGCTTCACAGGAGGAGGCTTTCTGTAAGAGCAAAGCCATGCTAGTCTACACCATGCATCATTGAATCTCCTCCTGGAGCAATAAGTTCAAACAAACCTGTCAATCACTTGGACAGAATGAACACTTTCAGGGGAAAGCTGCTTACTCAGATTTTAGGAAACAGCATAAAGTTTCCCTAGGGTGTAACTCCATCAGGACAATGGTCTCTTTGGCCACCGTCTGCTCTCACCCTGATTTTACTCTACTTCAAAACATTGCCTACTGTATACACTACACTCTACATGGTTTAGGAAGATCACAAAGTCTGGGGACATGAGGAAGTCCTTTTGGTGTTTCTACTTGGTTGCCATCACATGTCCTTCATCATGGTAAGGCATGGACTCATGTTCTTTGGGTTGAGACCACTGGATCCTCTACTCTATCCATCTGTAGCTTCCCTTTGGGTACCCATTGTTGCTTCAGGCTGCTGTATCTTCTTGGTTGTCCAATATCCTTGCCTCTGCTGGGTCTCTCATTCACTCTACAGACATTTCTGTGACTGTTGCATCCATTCTAATCCATCACAGATAACCTTTCTGTGAGCAGGTTGGCAGTGCTCATAGTTACGGAGCTGTTTCCTCCATACCGAGACACACCCCCAAACCACAGGGAAAAGGGAGGCCCACAAGGATCAGAAAACTCATAAGAACTGCTCAGCTCAGCAAAATAAGACCCAAAATGCCCCTCTGCAAGGCGCCACATAGTAAGCAGTTCCTGAGGAGAGGACTCCCCCTCCAGTGGAAGGCAATGGGTGCACTTGTCAGGTGGCCTCTGAGTCATCCATGCTCCTATAAACAGCCACAACAAACTCACTAGTCCACTAATAATATGGGTAGAGTCATTTCCTTGGCCTGTCACTGGTGCCTATCATGGGTGATGTCTATTCACCTCTCCCAGGAAAAGTCATGCAACACTCATGTGCTCTTTTCCAAGCATTGATCATGTGGTGTCACCTTCATTTTTATGAACACAAAAGACTACAGGCTGTTATTACATTTTCTCTTTCCTTACAGGCTGGAATGTTATTTGCAATCTGATATCATTTTTCCCTGTGAGTTCTCTTCCATGTGATTTGGTGAAATGGGTGTTACTAATGCCCAAAATGTCTGTTTTACAACTATTTAGGATGTGTTTGTGGTGTGATAAGGTCACTTCATTTTCTGTATCAGACTGAGGATATTACACCTATTGTAGGGGAACTGATTTTGTGTGATGTATCAGTTGGGTCCTACCAGGGGGAGTTAAGAGATTTCCCTATGGCCATTATTCACCTGTGCCATGCTGTGGCCAGGATCTCTTTCTTTTAGGGTTCCTCTTGACTTTCCACTCAGTCTCTTGAGTTTATTGCAGGAAGGAATTTCACTCTAAGAGAGGCAGTCACACCAGTAGCATGGACCAGAGACAAGTTTGAAGGAATACATGATAGAGTGTCACCCTGCAAGTGAAGGCCACCTTGGAATTGGTTAAGGTGCATTGTTCCTGGTTTCCATGCTTGGGAAGCAGAGAGGACATGCCCACCATTTTAGAGGTAGTTGAACAAGACAAGGAGACACCTTCTCCAGCATCTCTTTATGGTCTTTCTTTACCTATATGGTAACTCCTCATCAACTCCTAAGGATTCTCCTCTTGGATGTATCCTTTGTAACTTGTAGAAATTGCACCCCCAAACTTTAAGAAGAAACAGGATGCCATTTTTTTTTGTTTCTTTCCCTCTGCAAAACCACAATGGTCACAGCAGAAGAAGAGGGAAGTCTTGGATAAAAATGGAAATACCAATTATAGTGAGTGGTATTGCACAAGCCCACTGGCTTTGTAAAGGACGGGGCAAGTGCTCAGTGGTGCCTCAGGCATGAACTTTCTATGCTTTAAGAGAAGACAAAGATTCATGCAAGTAAACGAGACCTAGGATTAACCGCTTTTGTAATAAGGGGCATGTTCAACTGGGAGATGGTCCTGTCTTACAGAAATAAAAAATCTTTGACAACACTGCCACCTGCTGGGAAAAAGTCCGGCACCTCCATAATGCTGTCACTGCCGCCTTTGGTGTGTCCCCTCCAAGAACTTGTTGAGAATTTGGACATTAGAGCAGATCAACCTTTCTTTATACAGTACCTTAGACAAATCAGACAAGATCTGGATGGTTTCTCCGGTGACACTGAGAGATGTATAGAGAGTCCTGAAATCTTTTCTCAAATCATGAGCTATTTTGAAAGGATTACACTGTTATCTGGGGATAGATTTGATTGAACTGAGACTTAGAGACATTAATACAGTTATAAAAATAAAACATTTCTAATGCATATTTAATGTATATTAAAATTCTCTTATTAGATTAATGCTACTGTTTTATTTCCAGGGATGGTCTTACATATACAATCTATGATACATATGAAGTCTCAGACATATTTTTTGTCAAAGGTTAACACTCAGGATCTGGGTAGGCATTTACATTCTTCTGTAGGTAACAGGACAAAGAACTGTGTTACTAGACCTTATAAAGACAAGAGATGACAAATGCTTTACATTTAAAAGGTGTTAAAATTGTTACAGTATTTTGCTAAGTGAACAAAATTGTCCTAAATTGACTTATGCTGGCTGTGAAGTTTAATCTTGGTGACAACTTGATTGGGTCTGGAATCAAGCAAGAGATAAGCAATGGACACACCTGTGAGGAATCTTCTTGATTACATTAACTGAACTGGCAGCACCAGAAGGAGGTCTGAGGGAACAGGTTTTTGTGTTTTACCTCATTGCCTATTTGTCATACCAGTGAATATATCTACCCTGTTTGCACCTTTCTATGAGTTCATTATCTGTGGCTGCCGCTGCAGATGCTGATACCATTCTTTATAGTAATGTATAAATATAGTATATTCTTTATGTGAGAGCCCAGATTCATTGGCCTTTCAATGTGGACTGAAGGCCAGGGACTCCCCAGGAATCCTCCAGGCTTGGAGCACTGCTGAAATATCCAGCCTAGAGGACTGGTCCCTGCCAGTCCTCAGCCCCATCCAGTGTGAAGGCAGCCAGTGTTGGACTACCCAGACTGTGTAACGTAAGCCAGTAAATCTTCTTTTAACATGCATTCATCCTAACCAGTTTGCTTCCCTAGAGAACTCCGATTAATAAACTAGCTAAACTTAAAATATTAATATACAAGATAAAACATACTTTTTTTAAGGCCTGGCCCTACATGGAGAGATACTTTTGTATTATTTCTCCACGTTAAATAAATAAATTTTTGTCAATGTTGTGATGAGCTATTTTTCTCACTTAGACAATAGAGTTGTTATTCAACATTTATTTTTAATAGATAACACATTTGTGCTATAGATATTATGAAATTAGATTATTATTATTATTATTATTATTATTATTATTATTATTATTGTGTGTATGCACAAGCATGTGCCACAGCTTCCATGTGGAGATCAGGGGAGAACTTGGTGAAATTGATTTTATTCATCTACCTTATATAGTGTCGAAAGTCACACTTTGGGCTGCCAGCCTTTCATGACAGGCAACTTTACCCCACTGAGTCCTCCATCCAGCTTGAGATGAAATGTTCGAATGTCTAGTTAGCCTTTTAAGTACTACATATATATACACATACACACACACACACACACACACACACACACACACACACGCAATATGATTTAATGTGTGTACAGACAGCAAACGATAAGTCTAAGAAAAACTCAAAGCTATTGATCCTGGGACTTTGTAGGCATGTTAGAGGGTAGTTCTGTCTCCTGTAAGGGGCCCTTAGTAACTCACCACCTTACAGAAAAGCCTGTCTCTGTGAGCAGCACTATTTCCTAAACCACGATCTAAGATAAACAAACCTGGAACTTGTCCAGGTATGGCCTTATGTTTTTCACTTTCTGACTTCTACGGCGAAGACCCTGTTCGCAAAACCCCAGTGAACTAGTTAGTCCCAGCCACCTGACCCAATACTCCAACGAAAGAACCAAGGAATGGTGGAAAAGAGAGACAGGCCATCAGCTCAACACACATAGAGAAGACGAACAGATAAAGGCAACTAGTGATGCCCAGTCTGGCTTTTATGTACTAAAAGAAGCTTTTGTTTTAACTAGGAAGAACTGGAGTTGGGGAGGGGCATAATTAATGAATACTGGTCAAGATGTGGCTCTGCCCATCAGAGTTTTGGCTCAAGCTCTAGCAAGGTGGCCTCACATGTTAGTCACTGTCTTCACTTGAGGATGAATCTGGCTCCCATGATCAGCTTCTGGGTGTAGCCTTTCCATCAGAGACAACTGTTCTCACCTGGGGCCAGTTTGTCCTGTTTGACCTTTCTGTTCTTTGTGGACCTAAGTGAGGAATCAATGCTTTTTCTTTTGACAAAAGCCTGTTATATTTTGACTTTTTCCAGTTTCTCCTCTGCTGCTTTGTCCTTTCAAGGTGGATAACTTTATGACCCCCTCTTCTTACCCCAACACACCATGGTGACCCAGAATGTGCCTTTCTCTTAGCTCCCAGCAAAACAAGGAGTAAAATTCCTCAGACTTAATGGAGCAGCAATACTAAATGGTTTTGTGGTTTGTGTTTAAAAGGAGACTAAATATGCAGAGTTCCTAAGTCACCTTGTCTGGGATGAGAAGGAAAGATAGGGGCACCTTTATATCCTGTATTAGAAAATAATATTTTAAAACATTTTTTAAAAATTCATTTTACATACCAACCACAGATCCCCCTCTCATCCCTCCTCCTGCTCCCTCCCTCTTCCCCCTCACCCCTCCCCTCCTCCAACAGGGTAAGTTCTCCCATGGGGGGATAGCTAAGCCTGGTACATTCAGTTGAGGCAGGACCAAGCCCCTCCCTGCTTCTTTGGGAAAATCTATAGAGACAACTGAACCAAGCTCAAAGGAACTCACAAACTCTTGATTGACAGCTGTGGAACCTGCATGGGACCGGACTGGACCCTCTGCATATGGGAGACAGTTGTGTAGTTGGGTGTGTTTGAGGAGCCCCTGGCAGTGTGATCAGGATCTACCCCAGGTGCATGAGCTGGCTTTCTGGATCCCATTACCTATGGTCGGACACCTTGCTCACCCCCAGGAAAATAATATTTCATACTGTAGCAAGGGAGGTGCCGAACATGTGTGCATTGTTATATTAAGTTTGTTTTGAGTGAAACATAAAACTGGGATGTACTGTAAGTGGCCACACAACCCCACCCCAGCAAGCACACACAGAACTCGGTGCATACACTAGATGCTTGCTAGATGCTTGTTTCTGTCCATGGGTCTCAGGGTGACAGGTATCATGAGTTCTGCTTTTCCAGTTACAACCTGGCTGCCTCTCCTTATGTATGTCTGCATCCCACACTTGGTTTGTGAAACTCTTTCATGTACTTGTTGCTTGAGTCTTAGTCTAGGGTGTCTGACTTTGGAGGTCTCAATCAGGTCTTCAAAGGAAAAGGAAGTAACAAGAGCAGCAGTAATACAAGGTGAAGTTTAATATTGAGTATGGCCATAACATGAAGACAAAACCTCATCCCACTTCCTGTCTCCCTGCACTGTGTGCTGTGAGTGGATGGACACGTGGTCAGCTAACATCTTGCTCCTGCTGTCATTCTGTGCCTTCTCCTTCATTATGGCCTCCCGTCCTCTGAAAACATGAGCGCAAACAAACTCTCTCTTCCTTAACTTGTTCGGGGTAATGGTATTTTATCATAGCAACTGTCAAGTAACTAATACAACTAGAGAGGAAGAGATGCTCTCTTCGGTGGTATAACCACTGGTAAGGTGACATCCTCCTGCAACAAGCCCTCCCAATCCTCTTGAAAATAACCCTAATGAAGCACACTGCATCACAATGGTCAATAAAACCAAACAACAACCCTAGACAGGTCGGAAAGCTCCAAAGTAGAAGAGGAGCTAATGGGGAAGAGGAAAGTGGTTCGTGGGAGTGGAAGGGAACAAAGAGGGTGGGTGGGAACATTTACAAATATATCACATACATGAATGAAAATATCATTAGCAAGAGCCATTATTATGTGACACAGCGAGTATGCTCCTCCAGCTTTGCCAACATGTATTCATTCTTCAGCGCATTTGCCTGTCTAGGTTGACCTCCTTCAAGTCTGTATATGAAGCTCTGCTGTCTGACCTCAGCATATAACAGAGTTCTTAAGCACTGTTTCGAATAATTAAAAAGAGTGCATGCAGGTAAGTTTTACATGGTGACAACTATTTAAGAGGGCAGCTGTAGAAAACATTGCCAGGCTTTACTGAATTATAAAACGTTGTCTTCATGCCTCGATTCTACTGAGCAGGACATCTTCTATTTTCTTAGCCAGATAATCAGAAAGAAACAGAGGTCAGCACAGCCAAGTACTTCTTAAAAGATTATGTTGAAACAATTAAGGCAATTCTCTAACATTAGTCACAATTTTCAGTTGGATACAAAGGAAAACAAATAGTACTGTATAAACTCCAGGATCTCATCTGAAATGACCTAGAAGTTTTGACAGGTGGACATTTTAATACCAGGTCCCATGTCCTCATGCCGTATGCACAGCAGCTCACTTTTAAGCTTTCAATATAGTTTTAATAAAGAATAACATCTGCTATTGTTTTCATGAGCATTAAAAGAATATTAAAGAAATTCATGATTTTCACATGACTTCTAGAGTTTGGAACAGATTTTACTCACTTATGTCAATATGATGAGGGAATTCAACATTACTTAAAAATATTTTTAAAGGTGGCAATGCATAATTTCATAAAATTGACTCAGTGCCCAGTATGTGAAATATTCTACCCTATAGCTTATCATAAACATTTATATCTCAAGCCATCTAACAACTAATTATACTTTCCAAAAGACAGTGTTGATTTCTAAAACTCATACACTTTCAACTATTACCTTTCACAAATGTCTTTGTGTCTAAGCAGCGTACATGGCAAATATCATCTTAATGTGTGTATCACCAGGCAGTAATTTAACCATGCAATGTGATGCTGTGGTCTCTCTCTGAAATCAGCACATTTTAAATATACTTTTGTAGCAATGCAATATGGTAAAAAAAAAATACCTCATTCTAAGAAACTGGAACTTTTGTTGGCCCTCACAGCCAGAGTTAATAATATATCTTGAGGTCACGTAAGACGGCTATCCTACTGGGTACTCAGCCTGTTTGTTTAACCTGCCTTTAAGAGAACAACATAACAAGCAACCTTACTTGTCTGGAATTTCCCATGTAGCCAATGGATACAGCCTAAGCTGATACATTGCTTTAATCTTAAATCATGTACTCCTCCATGCCCCTGATGCAGAATAATACATATGTGTTTGCATGTGTATCATCCACTGCAAATAGCACATAGGTTGAAAGTAGCCTTATCCACCATAAATGCTGAATATGACATTTGGTTATCACTTGATAGACAGTGATATTTGTAATACTGTTGCTGGCTTGGTCAGCTGGGATCAGCTGGAGACAGTGACTTAATCCTTTCCAAACTTCTATTAAGATTTCTATCAAGTAGACCTCATTCCTTTTCCATGTGACACTTTCTGTGCTATTCAATAAAAGAAAGTATAATTCAAATAGACACAGAGGGTCACACACAAACACAGGGGCGGTTTCACAAGACCACTTTCAGGAAGGCACAGATTCAGACTCACCCAACAGGCAGACAAGGGGATGGAAGACACAGGAGAGCAAAGGTGAGCGTTCACATCTGGGCTCACTGTTGGTTAAATGGCACCAAGAGGAAGTGTTCTGATCTCTTTCTGCACATGACATGGACACACTCATTGGTGACTGGGTGCTCATTATTAATGTGTTCACAAGGACGACATACTTTGTATATACTATGTCAAATTCTAATGTCAAAATTGATTTCAGGAAAAGCTAGATTACCAAGTATGAATACTCTGTGATTATGATCAGAGTTTAAATTGGGTTGTAATGGTCAACCTACCAATTTTAAAATGTAGGAAGTACCCTGCTATTAATGAATCTTAATGCAAAGTGCTATCTTCTGCTAAGGAACTTCTAAATGCCTTGTCTTGGATGGTACATGCTCTCCAGAGAATTCTGTTTGTCCATCAGAATTTTGCTCGTCTCCACTTCCTACCACCTGCAGCACGTGCTCCGTAGTCACGACCTTTGGCAATGTCTTCACAATCATTCAGCATCCCTTTCTATAACTACTCATACTTCCTTTGCTATTTTTGCTTCAGTCTTAAAATTAGCTTGCTTCTGTAACTTAGGACTGCTGTGGCCACAGCAGACCCTAGTAGATGTTACTTTATACAGCAGTGGAATTCAGTGTGCCTGTATCAGCCAAGCGAGGGCAGGTTATGCTTAGCAATACGAGCCTCACATTCCATTGCGATTTACACAAACCAACTTAGTTTCTTGCTCTTGGCACAGATCTGTCTGAGGCCAGCTGTCATTCCACACCTCCCTTCACTCTGCCTCCACAGCTCATGCAGGACCTGCTACATGGGGACATGACCAGCTTTACAGCAGAATGAAAGAAGATATGGAAATTTCTGGATAAGAACTTTGGTTTTAAAACTTTGGCTCAGAAATGACACAGATTGATTCCACTTTGCTTTTTTTGGCCAGAGTAAGTCACATGAATAAGCCAAATCCAAAAAATAAAAAAAAATAAAAATAAAGAAATATAGTCATCTCCCAGGGAGCGGCAGCAGCTGTTTTTAGCAATAATAAAATCACTACACTTGCCAGCAATGGGAGAGAGCTCTAATAGACGGAATGAAAGCAACCATGTGTTTAATTTCTAGCTGACTTTTCCGGCCCAGGTGTTGATAACGTGGTGTGCCAATGACTTTCTTTCTATATTGAGTGTGTTTCTGCTGGGCCTCAACATGTGATCTCACGGCATATCCTGGTTCAGGCATCACATGGATGCACTCGCTTACAGCCACTGCCAGTTGGAAGCCCACACCTACGGAAACACACCGGTAACAATCCAATTTCCTAGCAGGGCTTGGATAACACGCTCCAACGATACCCCAGTGTCCCCACGGCTGGCTCTGCACTCCCATCATCTGTTGCTTTGCTGAACCAGTTCTCGAGGAGCCATGAGTCATCACTGTGAACCTACACTAAGTAAGATACGCCATCCAAGCCCTGCCTGGCTCTTATCCTTCGCAAAACAGACTTACAGTCTCCAAGTCTTCCTCAGTGAGAATAACTCATAGGCTCTATTTCAAAGGAAGTATAAACGGAAGAAGACACTTGAAAAAAGTAAAAAGAAAGTGGATGGGCTGTCTGAAAATGTGAATTTTGGCAAAATCCAAAAGGTGGTTAAATATAATGTGAACACTACTACTTGAATAAAATTGTTTGTATATTGTTTACCAGAACAAAAATATGAACTAGGAAGTTAGATAGAAGGACACAGAGAGAAATTATTCTGAAGTGCTTTGGTTTTCTACTTTTTCTACTCTGCAATATAATGAGTAGAGGGTGCAATATACATAACTGTTATAACCAAAGGACTCTTATGTTCTTGGATTTGAAAAATAATAACCCAAGATATATAATTTCTGAAATTATACATAGGTGAGAACTTTAAGTACTATCAACCTAAAATGAAATAATCTGGCATGATGACTTTTATCCAAGAAGTATAACTTTAAGTGGATCAAAATATTATATATTAGATGCTTCACTTCTCTGTAAAGTATAAGCTAATAATATTTAATTACAAATCACTCTGTTATTAGGCATATAGCTGGTTTTTTCTATCACTTATATGAATAATAAAAATGAATCAATCTAATACATATACATCTTTAGATACTATGTTTCTTTAGTGACAGGTTTCCTTTTCTAAATTCATAATGGATGCATCTTTTGAAAATACTTTATAAAAAGGTCATGAAAGGAAAACCTTTGCTTTTCTGCTCAACCAATCCTGAACTGAACACGGTTTTCTGCCAGCACTGCAGACACACGGACTGCTTGGCAAACCAGGGGATGTTCTGAGGAAGTTATAGAATGTCTTCCATCAAGTATTTTTCTTGTAGTTTGGCTTTATGCAATCTGGAGTATGTGGTTAAATTTATTATAACCTCCCTTAGTGTTTTAAAGTCCCAGGTAAACATAATGTGTTAATCAAAATTGTATGATTCTCATGTTTTCTTTTACACTTTCCCTCTTTTGGAAACATTTACAAGAGGATCACTAAGATGAAATAATTAGAATCTTACATCCTCTCCTTTGAGCCTCGGATTCATTGCAAATCCTCTCAGGTTCATAATTATTGTGCAAAGCATCAAGCATTTTGATTAGGACAGGACACAGCACTGGAACTTGGAGTCTAGACAAGAAGTCAGCACATCCACATCCATCCAAGCACAGAGCACTCGCAGAGGATCATGTAGTCAGCAGCCAAGTTGTCCCAGAGCTCAGGTGATGCCTTTTGGGGAATCTCTATCTGGACACTGAGTTCTGAGTTTGGAGGATGTTTCCCTCTTGCTAGGCTTGCATTTGCTCTGGGCTAGCTGTCAGAGAGTCTGTGCTCTCCTTCACAGAGAGGGGCTACAATATTCTTGTGAGGTGAGCTTTGCTCTAAGGTCTGTGGGAGCTGCATCTGTGTGGAGATAGTCTTTTTTCCACCTGGGGCACCAAGTGCCAAGTGGTGTGGGCCCTATACAATGCTTGAATACGTTTCCTAACTATCATTGATTTGTGGCCACAACAATTTTCTTGGAGTTATGCTACTTCAAGGTTAGTGGATGCTATATGCCTTGTTTAGTAGGCTGTTCAGACAGTACGTAAGCAAAAAATGACTGACATCTTATTTGGACAAAAATGATTATTAAATTTGGGCTGAGATGAAGAAGAAATTGTCAACCCCAGGCAGAAGGCAGAGGAAGGAGAAAGTCACTAAGGACATTAGTGCACTGGTGAGAGGTGTGGGCTGAGTACATTTTGTTCAGGCAAGTGGCAGAATGCAGAGCCAACAGGCTGCATGCTGTATCCAAGCTTGACTGTGAGAAAAATATCTCAGCTGAATGAACGCTGTGAACAATGAACTGCCAAAGAGGGACTATATCCAGCTATTTTAGTGTTTCTAATTACAGAGCTAAAGTGCTGTGTTATAGGAAACAAATACCAAACCAGCACACTAAGAAAGAGTCCCTCATTAATGGTATTTTTAGCTAGCATTGAAATTCCAGAATGGATTATTTATGCTTTTATATAGATAGAGAACTGGGAGGTATGGAGGAGTGTGAAGAGACACACAGGAATAAATGAGAACTATTCTAATGCATTCACCAGTTTAGAAATGATGCTTATTCTAATCTATAGTGTTCCTGATATAACACACACACACACACACACACACACACACGTATAGGACATTTCTGCATTATTATAACTGTCTTCACATATGCCCCTTACACTGCTTAGATACCTTCTAAAGAATTGCATGGCTCAATACAGCTGCTACTCCCAGTCTACAGATGGAGATGGGACTCAGAGAGGACCAGACATCCTAATGCCATTTACAGACATCTATCACATTCTTAACTTAGTACATTTCCACTGCTTAGCTGCAGCTGTTCCAAAAGAGGGGGAGTTACCTTTTGATTTGGAAATCTCACCTGTCAAATAGAAATTACACTTCACAGATAGTCTGACTTGGTTCTAGAAAGTTTTACTTCTTCTAGAAACTATTTAAATGGACCTTCAAATGCACTATTCACAGAACTCCTTTTGAGTGTCAAAATGCCTGTTTTCTGTTGCACGTCTTTTCATTCTAAACATTGCTTTCGTCTTTTCTCTCATCCTAGCCAGGACTGTACTCCTAGAGTTTTCCCCACGTGTACAGACCTCTCTAAAGAGCAATAGCTCTTGACTTCTGCACCTTCCTGTGTTTTACATTCTCCTCTTGCTTCTGTCTATGAACCTCCATCTTTTCCTCTCCCCATGCAGACCCACTCTGTCCTCCGGTTCTTCTTCTTGAAGTCTGGTTAGCTGTAAACTTTGACATCTTGTTTCCCATCATCTGTTTTTTTTTTTTTTTTAAAAAAAAAGATTTACATATGCTTTTTATTAGCATGCATGCGTGTGTATCACATGTGTTCAGGTGCCCACAGAGGCCAGAGGAGGTTGTCAGAACTCTGGAGTTGGAGTTACAGGCATCTGTGAGCTGACCCAAACTTGGATCCCTTGCAAGAGCACCAAGTGCTCTTAACTTCTGAGCCATCTCTCCAGCTTATACGATCTGTTCTTAATTTGAACTTATTGTTTTTAGTTTCTCAACTAATTAGAAAAGATGATAAGTATCTCCCTGATGTTTTTGTGAATTTTTGTTGTGCTTGGGTCAGAAAACATGTCTGCATGCTAGTATCTGGATTTACTTAGAGTTTATTTGACTGTGCATATTAATATACTTGTTAAATTTATTCTTTTATATTAAACACAACACATTTTCGCAGGTTTTCCATGTTGGCTTGAAATGAATGAACTTGTCAGACTCACTATTAAACTCTTGTATTAAACTTGTAAGACTGCCAAATTCTCGGATTTCTTTTAGTTTTGTCTTCTTGACTTAGCACTTAATTTTTTGCACTCAAGTTCCAACGTTTTTGTGGTTGCTGTTTTTAAGTGGTGTATAGAATGTATCTTTTAAAAATTTAGTCCAAATATGTTTGTCTTTAATCGGTGTGTCTAATTGATTTACTGCAAATAGATTTAGATTGATGTTTCATTTCCCATAGATGTTTTCTGTGATTTCTCAAAACCATAGTTTTGTAAATTTTCCCTCTTCTGTCTGTCTTAACTTGATTTTTATTGCTACCATATTTAGCAGCTTATCTTTCAAGCAGACCACACACCCTAGGTTTTTATACCATGTTTTACATGTTTAGTTACCTAGAATTTTTAGTTTAAGTTTTTTGTGTATGCAAAATTTGCTGGGTTATGGCATACATGTAACATATAGACATCCACATATGTGACATATAGCTTACTTAAGTGTACATCTTTGAGTATAGTATAAAATTATATCCTTTATTTCTTTTAAGCTGAACCATCTCTCCAGGTTACAAGCTAATTCCCTAAAACATGGGACAATACAGTACTTATTTTTCTAATTTTTTTCATATATATGTATGGTGGTTTCTATGCATGTGTGTATGTGTGCTTGAGTATGTGGGCACACATGTGTGCAAGGTTGCACAAGTATACATTCACATGGAGATCTAAGGTTGATATTGGGTATATTTCTAGATCAGTTTACACCTATATACTGAGGCAAGGTATACTGTTAAACCTGGAGGCCATTTCAATTAGTCTGTTGTAGATGTAACCAACCGCCTTATTAAATAAGAAACACAGAGCCAATGTAAAGATGAAAGCCCAAGAGGTCAGAGCTAAGAGCCTTACCCACTCTCCGCCAGCTAGACTCTCCTGCCAAGAGACCTCTCCGAAAAGGGAGTTTCTTCCTGTGCGGTTGTCTTATAAAGAGTCCTTGTTCTTCCTTCTCATTGGTTGTAAACCCAACTACGTGACTACCTCGTCACTGCCTCTCTGTACAGACCTCCAGGTCTTCTATGGTTGGTATTGAGATTAAGGGCGTGTGTCTCCAATGCTGGTTGTATCCTGGAACACACAGAGATCTACCTAGTTCTGCTTACCAAGTGCTGGGATTAAAGGCGTGCACCACCACCGCCCTGGCTTTCCCTATGGCTTGTTAATAGCTCTGACCCCTAGGCAACTTTATTAATTAACATACAAATAAAATCACATTTCAGTACAAATAGAATACCACTATAGTCTGTCAAGGTAGCTTGCTCTAGTGATCCCTGATGACTTGCATGCATTGGAATTCTAAGCTGGCCTCCCAACCCACCCAGCTTTTATGTTAGTTCTGCGGATCTGAATTCTACTTATCATGCTTATGCACCAAGTGTTTTATTAGCTGAGCCATGACCCTAATCCTCATACATTCATTTTAGTTATATGGATTTTATAACATGTTTATAATTTCATACAACTATTTTCAGTCTTATTTTTTTTTTCTCCAATGGTGAGCACAAATCCTAAGAGTTAAAACTCAAAGGGAATATAGCTAGAATATAAAATCAACTAGCTGGGCTCACAAAAACAATAGACTGGTGCGTTGAATGAGCAATGTCCCCCAGAGGTTCGGGTAGTTCAACGCTTGGTTTCCAGTTAGTTTGGGAGGTTATGGAACTTTAAGAGGCGGCGCCTTGCTGGAGGAGGAGGTGAGCTTGCAGGTTTGTAACCTTTCCCACTCTGATTTCTCTGTGTGATTAAAAATGTGGCTTCTCAGTTCCCTGCTGCTGTGTCTCCCTCGCCATCATGGACTCTTAGATTCCTCGAGTCATACACCAAAGTAAACTCTTGCTTCCTCAGAGTTGCGTTTGGTCATGATGTTCTGTCGCAGTGAGGGAAGGGGAGCTAATGCAGAGGCTGGTGCCAGAGCAGCATCTCCTGCAGTATGGAGTAACTAATGCACTGGTAAGTGTTCGTTTAAATACCGATTGCATTTGTCACGTATTTCTTAGTAATTAGTCTATTTCATATGTGGTCTGGAGTTTTATACAACTAACGTCAAATTCACCTCTACTCTTTTGAGCAATCACCTAGTAAAATAAGTAATAGCAGGAACATGAAAACTGGTACTAGTATCTTAGCCTGTACCTCTAGTGTGCTGTGTACCCTCGTTAGGAGACACAAGCTATGGCACTATAGGTTCCCTTGTCCTTGTCAAAGCTGGGGTAGCGAGGAGGGGAGGTACTATTTTTTAAAGGGTATTTAAAGTGGAAAAGGAGGTTAAATTCATAATAAATACATTTCCATATTCATATCACAGATATGAATATTAGCTCTTAAACTTGAGGAATACTTACTGTATAGAAGTATTATTTATGTGTTCATGCTAAACCAGTGTGGTCTGTCCCAAAGAGCAATGTTGATAGTTCTCAGACAGGCTGCACACCGATGGTTAGCAACCTTTTTTTCCCCCTGATTTTGGTTAATTTCCCTGAGCCACAACAACTCCAGGGGAAACAAACTAGCTCCGTGAAAATAATTTAAAGAAGTGTTAATTTATTTTGACTTTACAACTGTCTTTCTTTTGGGTTCAGAAGATTACGGTTTGGAAATTACAGCATGGAGTGGGAGAAACTGCCCTGTGGACAATAGAAAACACCTGCTTCCACTAACGATCCAAAGCCTGATGGCTGGGCTGGGGCTAGCTATTTCATAGCAGAGTATTTGCTGAGCATGTGGGGCCTGGGAGCTTCCTTCTGCGCGTTGAGACATGCAGTATTTCCGGACCTCCAGTGCATGCTGCAAAGCCTTTTCTGAGGGGCACATGGAACAGCCCTGCTGCACAGGAGACATTCTGCAGCCCGGAAGTCAGTCTCACTGGTGACATCTTCTCTCATACACTGAATCTGGAGTTTTAATTTTTTAAAGCAATTATTGTATGTGTGTATACGTGTGCATGTGTGTGCTTGCCACTGTATGGAAGCCAAAGGATCCTTTGCATGGATATCTTCTATCACGTGGGTCCTGGGGATTGGCTCAGGCAGGGTGGGAGGCTTAGTGGCAAGTACCTTTACCTGCTGAGCCATCTTGCAGGTCTGAAATCTTCATTTGTTTTAAAAAGAAGATAAGAAACTATAAGAGACTAAGTAGAAAAAAGAGGGTGACCAGGAGGGGAAAGGAAGGTAGGAGGAGGAAGTGAGAGTTAACACAACCAAACGGTATCGTATATACTCCTGAAAATATCACAACAAAATCCACTTCTTGTACAATGAGTGTAAGCTAATAAAATATCCTCATTTTGCAACAGAATGATATTCTCACGGTAAGCAGTGCGTGACATACCTGCCCCAGGCTGCCTCATTTGTAGATGCTTTATTAACTGGAACACAGGAGGAATCAATGACAGCTGAACTGTTCATCTTATAGCAGAATCCGCAGTCTGGATCGAGCATACACTCATTACAGTAACTGAAATATGAAAGAATTAAAGTCATGTTAGCCTGGTTGTAGAGACCCACAGAGGTTTCCTAGTGAGAACTTACCAGAGTCCAAGAATCTGGGCTTGCTTTACCCAGCAGGGTTGCATATGGGGATGATTTGACCACATACGTGGTTACCAGGTGTTTGGAAGGGTCTACACTTGGTTGTGTGGTGTGCTTTGATCTAGCAAGAGGGAGGTCTTTTGTCCCACCCCTTGGCATTGTTATAAAAAGCCCTTTTGAAGAGGCAGAAGGGGCCGGTGGGTTTTGATCCAGGTCCTCCCGAAGCTATCCTGTGTTTCTGTCTGTCTCCTTTTTCGCTACCTTTCTATCTAAAAGTTTCTTATCCCTCTCTCCTCCTCGGAGGAATCCTTTTAAAAAGTGGGAGCTGGCCTCCCACACCTGGTCAACTGTGGCTTGTTACATACCACATTCCAGATGCTGCCTTCACAGCTCACACTATTTTATTAGCTTTGGCCAAGCCAAGTGATATGCCCAGATCCAGGTGGTAACTGGATGGCCACTTTCATCTCTCCATGCAGATTAGAGCAACTCTGTAAGCTACTGTGTGGTAAGGGGGTCACAGAACAAGCCCAGTAGACCTGCAGTGAAAATATTGCTTTCCTCAATCACTGATATTTATTACCGATCAGTCTATCTGGATCCAGTCTGGAGGAGTTTTTAGTTACAGTAAAACATTCATTTCTTGTGTCTCTCTCCTTCACGTTCCATCTATATTAAAAAATGGAAATGTCTTCTCCCACATATATGCATACATATGCACACACACATATATTTAAAACAATGAGAGAATTTTTGAAGTAAATCTTTAACAAAATTACAAATACCCCAAATCCACCCATTGCTAACATCTTGGTGGAGATTTGTACCCTTAACATCATCATATTGAGTTCCAACTGTGCACTAATCTTAGCTGAAAACTAATGAGTATAGGAAGAAAGGTTAATGTGAACTAATTACAACTATGGCCAGATCACAGAGAGGCATCCAATAAGTCACTACTTACTAAGTAAAATTATTGAACAGCAGAGGAGTCTGAGGTGGGCAGAGTTTCCCAACCTTAGCCTACAACATGGGTATGGAATGAGTTTTCTTCTGGGTACCATATCCTGTGACAGGTAGCTCTACAGCCCTTCATGTACAACCCAGGCACATGTACCATTGGTCATATTACAGATGAATCAATCAAGACTGTGATTTGTGGCAGATAAAAGGTGAGGAGGAGAAATAGATGTGCATGAGTATAGTCATAACAGGGCAAAGGGCTGACTTCCTTCCTAAAATGCAGAGGAGGTATCAAGAGCTGGAAATAAGTTCAGAGATAATAGCTGAAGTAAGTCCTAAGAGAAATTTACTAGGCAAAGAAAAAAGATATTATAGAAGAATGGGCTATTTTGTTGTTAGAAGACCATTCAGCACAAAATTAATAATACTCTGCACAAGTAATTATCAGGGGGAGAAACAGGTCATCAGAAAAGGATGTCTGCGAGACACGCAAAGACTCCAAAGACATGAAGGATGATGGTATTTCTCAGTGCTCTAAATTGAAATGCCCTTTGGCTCATTTAACTAAAAGTTAAGACATCTGCATTGCTTAAAAGTTAGATTTATTTTCACCTAAGTGTCCTGCTGTCAACTTTCCCCTCTTTTTTGCATGGAACTTCAATCACATACAGAACGCAGGGGAGATCTCATGGAAGGTCTGGCTTTTGCTGATGCTGTTTACCTTTGAGACAGGTAAGAAAAGGCTACTCCCTTTCCACCCCGCTGTCTCACTTCACAGGGAAAACTGAAGGTTACTGCGTGAACTTCATCGGCTTCTAAGCCCTGACAGGAGCAAAGCCAGGCCTGTCCTCACTTGTTTTTCCTCCAGGCCCTGAGAAGAAGGAGCTCCCAGTGTCTGAGGACCAGAGCTCTGCATCTGCTCCCCTCTGGCCATCACCATGACTAACTGTGACAATGGCTACACTCTTCTCTCAGAACACAGCCCGCAGTTTATGTGGATGCTCAACTGTTTCCTGGATTAAAAAAAAGTGTGGAAAGCTTCCTTCCTAATAGTCCATGTGGATCCCGCAGGGTTCTCTCAATGAAAGGAAGGCAAACATGGAGAATGGATATTGCCAGTCCCTATCTTGACATGTAGCTTTCAGGCCTCTAGAGGTGAGACAAAGTTCCCTAGCACTCTGTCATCCTTGACTGGGATTTCTTTGCTTCCCAATCACATACAGCATTTAATGGAAAAAATTATTCTAAAAACCACAACATGCCCAACATTCACTTGACATTCTGAAGTTAACGGTAAACATTACATACCATGGAGATGATCTAAATGACCTTTTACCAAGAACATATCTCAGGACTGTGGCTTTCACAAATGTCATTAACAAGAAGCATAGCTAGAAGGGGCCATTCTTCACTAAAGGTATCCTACACATAAAACCCATCAATGAAACATGAGAGCAATGCTTGTAGGAATTGCCAAGCACAGGTTGCTTTTCATGTGTGAAACCTGCTTGCCCCTTAAAAAAATGTGACCCTAAAGAAGCTCTAAATTCTAGACTTTAAGTGCTATATACCAAGAGCATATGACCTCAAAGGACCCATTCATAATCTAAGACAGTTGCATAATTTAACTCTAAATTCCCCACTTCTAAATATGTGCAGCAGGGTACTGTTAGGTCCATAATAGGCCCCCCAAATGGTAGTGCTGCTGGCAAGGTCATAAATCACAGTATGGGCTGAGCTCAGGCTGGAATCTGACTGGGCAAACAGAAGGATTGCTAACAGATAAACAAAAGCTTATACTCAGCAAGCATTCCTTTGAAATGGGTAAAGTGGGTATCTGCTTGTCAGAAAAAAATCCGCCACTTCCTTCATCTGACCACTACAGCCAACTATCTCTGGTAATACGGCATCTACTTCCCTATTAGTCAAACAAACTTGTAAGAGATCCAAGTCCCCACCTAGTTCCCAGGCTGCTCTGGCCTGCAAATCCCCTTTCTATACTCTAGCTCCCAGGCTTTTCCAGCTTACAGACTCCCTCCTGCTACAGCATGCCACAAGAGATAGCCTTGGCAATTTGAATTTCTCCGTGGTCCAGTTTGGTGGTCGCACTGTACCCTCGCTTACAGGTACTTACCATACGGTGTCACAGAAATATCTGCACAGATAACAAAAACTACAGTTGTGGCCTAACATTAAGAAATTGTACAGTTTATATTTTATTTAATAAAATATTATTTTTATTATGTGTGTGATTGTGTGCACGTAAGGGCATGTTGGGGGTTAAAGGACAACTTTGGGGGGCCAGTTTTCTCCTTCTACGTGGGATCTGGGGCTTAAACACAGGTTGTCAGGTTTGCATAAGAAGCACCTTTACCCACGGTGTCCTCTCACCAGCCCAAGAGACTATGTATCCTCAAAAGAAAGTTAATTAACAAGGTATGTATAAAAGGACTCTTCTTTGTAAAAAAACTGCTGAATGTTTTGAAATCAGTCCTTTGCTCTGCTCTGCCACATCTCTGTGGATGACGCCTTTTTATCAATCTGTTTACAACTGTGGCATCTCAAGGGCTAAGATCCTGCTCATAGCTTCTGTAACGTGCAGACCAGCATCTAGCTCAACATAGGCTGTCTTCCCAGGGTGCACCGCAGGTTTCTAACTCAGCTCAGCACACTATGGGAGATTTTCAGCCTATTCTGGAAAATAATTCTGAGGGGCGGGTGGCTGAAGGTGAATGCCTGCGTCATGAAGTAAAAAGAATTTAACCATCGAAGAACAAGCTATAGCTTGTTTTTAGACTGCCAGAGGCAAAAGCTGTTTGAACAGGCGATCAACGGTAAAAATGGAGGAGTAGCTTAATAACCTTTATAATTCACTTTCAGAGAGAAATAAACTGCAAGGCTAATTTCCTTACACAGCAGAAACACACACACACTCTCTCTCTGTCTCTCTGTCTCTCTGTTTCTCTCTCTCTCTCTCTCTCTCTCTCTCTCTCTCTCTCTCTCTCTCACACACACACACACACACACACACACACACACACACACAGCCTTGCCTTAAATTGCAGCCTTCAAATACTATAGTAAAAGGTAATAGCACTATTTAGACAAACTTTATGCTCTTGAAGTGTGATGGAAGCTTGCAGTCTTGGTCTTGGGGAGAGTGTGTGAGCCCTGAAAAGGTTCTCAACCATGGGAAGTGCTGGGGGACTGAGGGCAGAGCTCAGAGAAATCAGTAAGACTAGAAAACAGCAGCCAGGTGATAATTCTGAGAAACAAATGTGCTTCTGTTGCTTGCTGGAGGGAGGAGATTTGCCTTCAAAATCTCTGAGGTCTCTTTTTAGAAACAGGATGGTGGGGGGCACAAATAGGGATTCATGTATTTACAGCAACTCTGGTTCTAAGAAATCCAAATGTTTCTAGCTAAAGAGGAGAGAAATAAAGGCCCCAGCTTCAGGTCTAGCATCCAGGGGAGATAAAAGGTGGCCCGATGTCATTCAGTAACCCAACAAAGGCGGAGTGTAGCTCAATGTGGCCTCAGGAAAAAAAAAATCTTTAAAACATTGACAGGGGCTAATTTAGAACATTCTTAATTTCTACTCAGAAGTCGATAAATTTGACTGTGTAGAAAATGGTCCAGTTTCTTAAGTGTGTCTCATTAAACCAGCCAGAAGCATCATGAGCAGTGCCTGGTCTTAAAAATCTACCTCTAGCAAGATCTCAGCTCAGAAAACTGGCTGCTGGGAGGCAGGCATTGGGGTCCCTTGCATTAAGTAAAGCACGCTCCCTCAGCCCTAACCTTTCTCCCTGCTTTTCCTGTTAGAGCTGGGTGGTGCACTGTCTTAAAATAAGAATTTATTAGGGAGGAATGTTAGAAATCAGTTACAAGAAATTGGGCCTAAATAGTAATGCTGTATGTTAAAAATTAGAACCTGCTCTCCTCACTAGGATCAATGCACAACCACAGCAGAAGCTTGATGGCCGCAGCAGAGCAATCAACACTGTAAGTCTGCTGTCAGTGGAGGGGACTCCGCTCTTCCTCCTCAGCTGTTTACTGAGGCTGGTGTCCAGCAGTGCGGCAGTCACTCTGAGTAAGTATGCACAGCTTCTGCACACACTGACCGCATAGTGATGGTGGTGCATCTCAGGCCTTGTCTGGACGCTTTATAAAGGAGGCATGATGAAGCACCCCTCCCCCTCGGCACAACATATACATTTAGTAAAATGTAAAAACAAAACAAAACACCTTAAAAAAGAAATAGCCCAAATTTCTGTTTTAGTAGTTAATACTGTCAGTAGAAACATTATCCTTGAGCTGGGCCTGGTCCCTGAACTGATCTTTCCATGTCCTTCTCTGTCCTCGTCCACTGTACACACTATCACCACTGAGTATTTTGTTCATGGACGAAAGTCTACAATGCCATTCCCCACTGGCAATGGCAAAAGGCACCTGCATACACTAAGTACACACAAAATTATCTTTTCCTTTTCTAAATTGACAAAACTGTATGGTTTAGTTACAAAAAAGTTCTGAAGCAATTCAGAGTATCTATTTTATAAGAGATGGAATTCCTCTGTTTACATATAAAATATAAATGAACCATTTTCCCACTGTATTGATGAGCATTATCGCCTAATTAATGCAGGGGTTCTTGGTAGAGTGACCGGCACAATGTTAATGATACTGTGAATGGGGTCTGGAAGGTTCCTATTCATAACTGATACTAGTAATTTTACAAAGGCCTAAAAATATTTTTTCCCATTTCTAATTGCATTGTGAAATGCTAGCTACTACCAAAGTCTTTCGAAAACTACGAGGCTTTAATATGGGTTCAATATGCAAATGAAAGTTTTAAAGATAAAACTGATAATGAGTGATTATAATCATGTGTCTTTTTTTTTTTTTCCCATCGCTGGCATAACACTTGTACGTGGTTAGTGTCAGCATCATATACCAAAGAACAGAAGTCGCCTGATAGATGGAGAGACTGCTTAATCAAGTTTCTGAGCACACTGTGAGTGAGTGGGTACTACCAAATCTCCCCAATTCCAGCAAATGAGGCATTTAGCAAGCACATTGGTTCCTTCAAATTTGACACCACCAAAGGGGACCACTGTCTCATCGAATTAATCTCACTCAATCTCTTATTTGTTATAATGCTCATTAATACAGTAGGGAAAAAAAAGATTTTCTGAACTGAATCTAAGCCAATGAAAATTAACACAATTCACAAAACAAACTCAAGTTCTAAATGGAATACAACTTCTCAAAATGTATTTCAGAAAACGAATCTCAGGTTCACTGGACAAGCAAAAATATACCCAAAGTGGCTTTGTAATATCTGACTAAATTATTGTCTCTTTCTCAAAGACTGCATGGCCCCTCTTCTGGCAGAGACGCGTCAGAGTGAACTTGCACGGTGGACACTGGGTTCTGGGCAGAGACAGGTTCACTCCTGTCACTTAAAACTTAGTTCTGTGCAGGCTAAGGCATGTGGCTTTCTAATCTCACCAAACCTCTCTGGGCCTTGGTTGGAGTTCTTGGCAAAAAAGGGCAAATATGAGGCTCTGCCTTGGTGAAAGAAGAATCCATAAAAGCTCCCAGTAGAGTATCTGGCACAAATATTGACTATACTGTGAACAGGGCCCGGAAGTTTCTGTACACCACATGACAACTGTTTTTTTCTCATCTTCCATTTGAAACCAAAGGATGAGGCAGCTGCTTGGCTGGTTGTAAACCCGAGGAAGAGGCAAATGAAGAAATTATAAAATATTGTGGAGACACATTTCTTGTCACCTATAAACTTTTTTGGGGGACTCTAATGACTATAATGTGAACTAAACTGTGAAAGGACATAAAGCCCTGCTGGGATGACCTCCTTGTCTTTCTTGTTTAAAGAAGAACCAATTATTAACGTCTCGAGTGTCACTATTGGGGCAAAGCTGGCTAAGGGACTATCTACACACCATTGCAGAGCAGAGGAGCCTCTGCGCTAGTCAGTGCTCTTAACTTGTGCAGTGTAAGCTTGGTGACAGCGTCTGATCCTGGCTTTGAGTTCTGCTGCCCAGGTGCTCCTGGTGGTACCACCTCTGTCCAGTGCCTGTGACTGGTGAGTAAATGGTTTCTCCATGACTTACCTGCAGAGCAGATGACAGTAAAGCTATCTGTGTTCTCTCATTCCTGCCACCCCAGTCTATCCCAGGCTGGATCCACTATCATGCCTCTGCCTCCCAGAACTAAGGGGCCACATTCACTTCATTTCCATGCCAATTTCTCAGCCTTTTCTAGAATCTGTTCACTTTCTGGCTTTCACTACTTTGTCCTTCCCAAAGCTGTGGGCCCTAGGCTACTGTAAGAAGGTTAGGGCCTCTATCCTGACTCTCTCCCTGAGGGAATTCCAAGGCATTCATGCTTTTTGTTTTTATAACAGCCTTTCAAACTGGTTTTTAAAAATATTGCTGGCAGCTTTGTTTTGTGATTTCGCAGTTTGGGGTTCCATTCCACATGCTGGGGAAATGGCCCACCAGGGGACCACATCACCAGGCCTGCTTCTGTTACTGGTGTGCGCTCCTTTATTAGTGTTGGCTATTTGCACCTATCACTTCAACTACAAAGCCACTGGGGAACTTTGGCTTCCTGCATCTCTCCACATTTTCCTTGAAGACACAGTGAAAGCCAGGAGCTGTCGCACACGCTTGTAACTTCAGCTCCTTGACACACTAGGATGGAGGATGACAAGTTCTAGGTCAGCCTAGTGAGTCTCTGTCTCAACAACAACAGCAGCGGTAACAACACCACTCCCAGCCCCCAAACAAACAATATATATATATATATATATATATATATATGTCATGTCCGTTGAACTTAATCTCCCTCTCATTTCGTCACTCTGCTTTGTCCTGACACACTCCAATCAACTCACTACTCAGCCCTGGGGAACTTCCACAAATGTCCCAGGACTCAGTGGATAAGTCAGCAAGTAATGAATAGATTAAAACAAGAGTTATTATTTTAATATATAATTAGAGTAATGGCTTTTTAAATAGGGACTTCTGCTACAATGTTTTATTTGTTCCAGAAATCAAGGTATGAAGCAAAGTAACTCGACTTCTGTAGAGTAATGAAAGTGACTTTTTAAAAGTAGATGACGTGGAAAGAAGGGTTTACTGTGTGTCACACTACAGCTTCCAGGATGAGATTGATTTATTTTTTCTTAAATTTTATTTTATTTTATTTTGGGGGGAGAAGGTTGCAAGGGCAGAGGTCAGATATGAAGGGATGGATAAATAAATGGGATGGAGATGCATGATGTGAAAGACACAAAAATAAATAAAGAAAAAAGTTTTTTTTTTAAAAAGGTAGAATACAGCATCCTCTTGAGCTCCATATGTGGCTGAACTGAGCCATGGCAATGTCTGCTTACATGAAGGGAGGCCCACTTTGGTTCCCACTAGAATCCCAAATATAATGAAGAGGAATATTAATTCAAAATGCTTAGATTCCTTAAGTTGATTATAACAAAACATAGCAAGGCAAGCACATTAATGTAATATCAAAGGAGAGAAAAAATTCCAATGAATGATGCCTCTTCATACTACTCGTGCATGCTGTGGTACTTGAACAAAAATGGCCTCTTAAGCTCATATATTTTAAATGCTTGGTTATTAGGGAATGGCACTACTTGAGAGGGATTAGGAGGTGTGGCCTTGATGGAGGAAGTGTGTTACTGGGAGTAGGCTTTGGGAATTCAAAGCCTAAGCCAGTCCCAGTGTCTCTCTCTTCCTGCTGCCTATGGATTCAGATGTAGAACTCTTGGCTACTTCTGCCTATGTGCCTCCATGCTCCCTGCCATGATGGTAATGGACTAAACCTCTGAAAATGTAAGCCACCCTCAATTAAATGCTTTCTTTTATAAGAGTTGCTATGGTCATGGTGTTTCTTCACAGTAACTGAACACCAAATAAGACAGAAGTTGGTACCAGGAGTGGGGTACCAACCTTTGTCAGGCCTGACCATGATGCCTGTTGGCAAAATGTGGACTTTGGATTAGAAAAGCAGTTGAATGCTTTAAACAGGGCTGAATGGGCCATCTTAGCAGGAGTGTGGAAGACAGTGGTGCTGACAGCAATGGAGATCATGATGGCCTGGCTCAAGAGGTTTCAGAGGAGAAGAATATTAGTAAGCAGCCTAGAAACTGTTGTGAAATTTTGGCAGAGAATGTGACTATCTTTTACTATTGTCCAAAAAAATCTGCCTCAGGTTGCTAAATTGAAAAATTTTAGATTAATGGTGTGGGCAAAGATTTCAAGACAGTCTAGTATTGATGCTGTTGTGTGGTTATTAGTAGTCATGCTGAGCAAGGAAAAATATAAAATGTACAATTTGAGGAGGAAAGGAGCACCAGGAAATATAGTAGTGCTAAGTCCAGTGCTCAAAGACATAAAAAGTTTAAAGAAAAGCCAGATACTACACGGAATAGAGAGCAATGGTATCATGGCAAGACCCCATTCAGTTAAGCTTCCAACTTGTGAAATGGAATGAAAACTTGTGAGAAGCTTAAGCAGTGAAGGAAACCATCAACAACATAAAGCTGGTGAAAACGTAATTGAATGAGGGAGCCAAGTTCCAGCCCCAGCAAGCAGCAGAACTTGGCAGCTTCAGCCACATGGTTCTGGCTGTAGAGTCAAGGATACAAGAAAAGGGTTGTGGAATCTTTCTGTGAGGCTTAGCAAAGCTGCCAAGGCCAGGAGTGTGGCAGGGGAGGTCCCTGCACGGAGGCCCAGACAGCCATTTTATGAAGCTGTGAGGGTGGATTTCCCTGGAGATGCCAAGATGTTAGAGATGCCAGAGCTATGGGACACCTGCCAAGGAGAGCTGCTAACAGTGTGTAGAACCAGCCCGAGAGAGAGAAGTATGTTTCAGTCAAGAACTCTAAAAGGAGTTGGAGTTCTGAAGGGTGCTTTGATGTCAGACATGGAGATATGGAGTTTGTAGCTTGCACTACTGGTGTTTGGTCTTGCTTTGGTCCAATATTTCCTCACTATGCTCCCTTCCCTCCCTTTTAGAAGGATAATGTATATTCTGTGCCATTGTATGTTGGAAGTATGTTGTCTTCTTTTTTATTTTGACTTGACAGGGGTTACAGTTAAGAGATTATCTTGAGTCTCACAAGAGACTCTGAACTTCACATTTTTAAACAGTGCTAAGACAGTGACAGACTATGAGGACTTTGGATGTTGGACTGAATGCATTTTGCATTATGATATGGCTACAAGCCTATGGGATTCAGGGGTTGAAATGTGGTGCTTGAATAAGTATGGTCCCCATAGGTTCATATATTTGAATGCTTGGTCATTAGGGAGTGGTACTACTTGAGAGGTATTAGGAGTTATGACTTTGTTTAAATAGATGTGGCCTTGTTGGATAAATATTTCACTGGGGCAGGCTTTGGGGTTTCAAAAGCCCAAGCTAGTCCCAGTTTCTCTCTTTTCCTGTTGCCTAGAGATCCAGATGTAGAACTCTCAGCTACTTCTTTTTGTGCGCCTCCATGCTCCCTGTCATGATGATAATGGACTAAACCTGTAAGCAAGCCCCAATTGCTGTCTTTTATAAGATTTGCTGTGTTCATGTGTCACAACACAGAACTGATCAGCTTGTATCAATATAGACAATATACATTTCCATAGATATATTATTTTGAGAGATAATTTGTTGGTTTCAACTTTAAAAGCTCACTAAACTTGTAAAATTAATGCCTTATTAAAGTACTAACCTTAAAATAATAAAAAAAAATTCGAAGGGCTATATATTTAGGTCCCATAAAGTGAAATGTTCATACAAGCAAGAATCAGTTTATACAAAATACATCTTCTTTTTTATTACAAAATGAGCAAAGCAGAGAATACTTCTAAGAAGTCACTTGAGTTCTGATTCCTATGACTAATCAGCATGGACTGGACATGGCGTTGCACACTTATAATTGCAGCACTTGGGAAACTGAGGCTTAGAGGTTCTAGAGAGTTTGATGCCAGCCTTCGTAAAAGACTAATGAATTTATTATATAAAAATCAGAATATTCTCAAAGAAAATCAAACAAAAGGAAGGTGAGAATTAAAATTAAATTCTGATTCGGAATCAGCCACTACTGATATAAATTATTTTATTTTCCGATTGTGTGTGTTGGGGGTAGGGTGGAAGTATGTGCATGTGAGTGCATGTACTATGGCCAGAAGAGAGCATCAGATTCCCTGGATTTGGAATTACAAGCGGTTGTGAGCCACCTGATGTGGGTGCTGGGAACTGAACTCAGGTCCTCTGGAAGAGCAGTATACACTCTTAAGTCATTAAGAGTGCTAAGCCATTATTTTACTGACCCCCCTCCCACACCCCTAACATTTTTCTAAGGTCCTTAATTTTATGATAATGAAAAATAGAAAATGAACAGTGACTTCTTTTAGTATTATAAAGGTTTAGGGATTTATTAATCTACCTTCAAGTTGGCACTAGTGGACACCATGATTTCTTTACCACAGGAATGATGCGATCGCCAATGCTGAATGCCAGTTCTCACCATGAATATCTGCTTACCAGAGAGAGGCTCAGGAAGACACTGCCAGTGACTCAGGAGAGTGAAAGGTCAGTTGACTCTAATGTGGATCCATTAAGGCTTGTGAGCAGGGCAGCTCTCTTCACTGCCGCCAAGTACTCTTACACAGCTTGAAAATCAAACTTACCTTCTCCAAATGACAAAGGCATCCTCCTCTGAGTCAAGAGGAATGAGCATGATAGCACCTGCCTGTGATCACACCAGCATTTGGGAGGCTGAGCATGAGGGGCATTAGATTAAGGGTAGCCTGGGATATATGCACCCCCACATACACACTCACACATATACACACATACAGATATATGCACTCACATATATATATACACACACACACACATATACATATACATGCACACACACACCATGTACAATAAAAAAAATGAAAGAATAGTTTTTAACCCTTGTGTTAAAATACAGACCACTGGTAATTGTGAACAAGGTCCTTTGCTCTTCTAGAACTGAAACTTCCCTGAAGGATAAGAACTCCACCTTCTGGAGGAAGGCTGACCCAATGTAGGGATACAAAAAAACACAAACACAAACAAACAAACAAAAACAAAACAAAAAAAACCCTGCCATGTGGTGTTATTTGAGAAAGACAGCAACGGCTGAGGTATACTGCCATCTCTATGACTGGCTTTGTGTTTGGGGCTCTAAACTTTTAGCATTTCTTTGATTAAAAGCAAAAAATGGGGCTGGATAAAGAAAGCATAGTGGTTAGGAGCACCTGCTGTACTAGCAGAGGACTAAGGTTCAGTTCCCATCATTCACTTGCAAGCTTCCATAATTCCAGCTCCTCGGGATGCCATCTTCTGGCCTCCATGAATACCACACATATACATGGTACTGCGGGGATATGTTGTGTCCCCCAATATATTGTGCACACTAATAAGGCTTATCTGAGGATCAGAGGAAAAAGCCAGCCACTATGTTAAACACAGAAGTCAGGCAATGGTAGTACACGCCTTTTATCCTAGCATTTGAGAGGCAGAGATCCATCCAGATCTCTGAATTCAAGGCCACATTAGGACCAGAGCCAGGCAGTGGTAGTACATGCCTTTAATGCCAACACTAACCATAGAGGTCTGCAGGTCTGTTCAGAAAGACAGGAAGTGATGTAGCTGGGTGGAGAGAGGAAGTGAATGGCAGAACAGAAAGGCATATAGGCGTGGATATACAGGAAGTAGCTCTCTTTGGAAGTTGAGGTGTTGGTGAGTTAAGGTTGGCTGTGGCTTGTCCTATTCCTCTGACCTTTCAGTTTTTCACCCCAATATCTGGCTCCAGGGTTTTTTTTTATTAATATGACCTTTTAGCAATTTGTCTTACATGGTACATGCAAATACATGCAGGCAAAATACTCATACACATAAACTTTAAGAAAGATAGCAAGGCAGTGGTGGTGCATGCCTTTACTCCCAGTCCTGGCAGAGGCTGGTGCCAGCCTGGTCTATAGAGCAAGTTCCAGTACAGCTGGGCTACCCAGAGAAACTCTGTCTCAAAAAAAACATCAAAAATCTGGGAAAATAAAGGCAGCTGTTTCAAATTCTGACAAAGCTCAAAGTATCAATTTGTTTTTATCGCTGATTCTCCTGGAATCAGGAACACCCCCCGCCATCAACATTGCTAAGACAGCAGTGTTGGAAGTGATTTAATCTGTTTATTAATCTATGCATGAGCCCAGAACCTCATCTCTGTTACAAAATGAACTCTGCTACTGAACATCCCTAACGAGGTTTAATATTAGTTCAATTAAGTAGCACATTCTGTAGCTGCATCATTAGGGTGTCGCTGGTTTAATGAGCTTCATCATTTGGTACTCCATTTTCAAGGGAGAGTCTTGATAAAGTCCTGATGTTTATAGATCGATGCTCCTGTTGCTTCGTGGGTGGCTGATGTAAGCACCTCTCTATGGTCCTCAGAGCTTCAATAGGCTGTCTGGCAGTCAGGGAAAGGCCAAAGGAGGGCAGTGGGCAGCTCAAAGGAACTCCGCCACCTTAGCAAGTCACATAAATTCTCCCCCAGCCTTTGTATTCCTCCCCTACAATTAAATAATATATTTTCCTCCTAAGAAAGTATGAGAGTAATTTGACAAAAATATCCATACAGAATTGGGAATGATTCTGGCAAGTGTGGAGGACTGAATTCACAGAAATTAATATTATTTAAAAATCAAAGTATGCTTAGAAATTTGGCTCATCCATCCTCCTAGATCATTCTAGGGCATACAACCATCATGGAATTAGCCAAATCCCTCCCCCTAAATCTCTGCACTTAACATTCAAAAAGTCTACCCTGAATATCCCTAAAGATACCCTGTCCTCATATCACCAACATAAATTAACTCCAGGTCTGTTTTGTCTCTTGGGGACCGGGAAACTTCTCCCACTCACACTCAACGTCAAGCAGCAATCCTCTGCAAAGCTCCAAGGTGATGAAGCTAATTCCTGCCTGATGCTGTTGATTGCCTTCCTCCTTCCCCACCCAAGCCTTGACTTGGTACCCAAGGCCCTCCATTTCCTTCTGCCTCATCTGCAGACTGGCACCTTGTTCCCTAATGCAGTCTAATTTCCTGAAGAGAATGGATCCCCTGCCTTTGCCCAGATTGCCCTCAATTAAGTGGCGCATTCTGTAGCTGGATCATTAGGGTGTCGCTAGTTTAATGAGTTTCATCATTTGTACTCCATTTTCAAGGGAGAGTCTTCATAAAGTCCAAGTGTTTATATTTGATGCTCCTGTTGCTTCATGAGTGGCTGACGTGAGTACCTCCTTATGGTCCTCAGAGCTTCTTGGGCTTTCTCTACCATGTCAGTCTAAGCAACCATTACCCACCTTGGAAGAATTAGATTGAGCTCACTCTTGTGAACTATATCTTTCACATGGGACCCACAAAGTTAATGGGAAAAGTCTGTATTTCATTAACCTTTTATTAAAATTAAGCATTTCCTTCAATTATGAAGGAATTATGTAGGCAATAAACTACCGTTTGCACCAACAATCTAATATCACCCTGTCCCATTACAGCAAATATAGAAATCTGACAAAGACAACTGACATTCACTAAGATGTTTGAACTATGATGCTGGACCGGCAGCTACCTCTGGCTTTTCATATTTCATAATGAGGTATGAATGTCATTATATAGCAAGTTTATTTATGAAGGATTTTACCCTGGCTGTGGTTGTGCAGGTCTATAATCCAGAGGCTTAGGCTGGAGGACTGCTAGTTTGAGGCTGATCAAGACATCTTAGCAAGAATTTACCTCGAAATAAAATTAGGAAGGAAGGCAGGAAGAAAGGAAAAAGGATGGGAGAGGTAGGGAGGGAGGGAAGGGAGAACAAGAGGGGGTGGGACTGCTGATGTAGCTCTGTGGCAGAGAACTTGCCTAGGACATATGAGGCAGGCTTGACCCCTCACATTATGGATGGCACATATGCTTGGCAATAGATTTTAATATACTGGCTTCTTCTGTGATCCCATAAATTTACTTTATGCATTTGGAAACATTACTATGAAGAGGTGAACAGTGGTGATGCCTCCCGTGTAGTCTGCTGTGATGGCCTCAGGAGGAAGGGACGACGCCAGGCCACTCTGACTTCCCATCAGCCTTTGCTGTGTTTTTTTGCATTTTATTCTATTAAGGGTAAGGCTTTGCTTTTTAGTACCTGTGACCTACTGCAACTCTCAGAAATGTTTTTTTTTAAATCAAAAACAAGAACTAACCCTAAGCGTATATAAAAAGTTACATTTCATTAACCTCCTGATTTATTTACTGATACATGCATGTCCTTTGATCAGCATTATTTATTTCTTCCTACCAAACCCATCTATTTAAACATCAAGCCTGCCTGAGTTATTGTGGTCAAAGATACTTTCACTGAAGAGACTTCTTAAGTGGACTGCAAAGATTGTTTTAAAACACAAGGATTTGGGTCAAAGCAGCGGTCATTTCCCCACATGTCAGACAGAGAAAGCACAGGAGGGGGCCCATACTGTCTACTGAGGTATGATGAGCAATACTTCAAATTAACAGCCAAACAGTTGGCTGTTGATATGTAGCTTATTTCATCATTCAGCCAACATGACTTATAAGAAGGCAATTTTTATTTTGTTTAGACTTATAAAACAGTTAAAATGTTGTCAGGGTTTTTATTTAGTATTATTTATTATTTAGTAATATTTCCTACGAAGTTGTGTTGGCCTGTCACACAGACAGCTGCATAGTTTACACCCTTGGTTCACATATAACAGAATGGAGCATTATTCGTGAAGAGAACTCTAAGTTTTATTGGTTTCATGCAATTTTGTGCAATTCTATAACAAGAACATAAATGTTACCGAGTCCACACCAGGCCCAGCGCTGCTCTCTCAGCTTGCTGTCACGGATCAGGATGTAAAACTCTCAGCTACTACTCCAGACTCATGCCTGTCTGCTTCCCACCATGATGCTCATTGACTCACCCTCTAAGACTGTAAGCAAGTTCCCAATTAAATGCTTTCTTCTGTAAGTTGCCTTGGTCATGGTGTGTTTTCACATCAATAGAACTGTCATGAAGACACCTGGGTTATCTGAGATACATGATTTTTCTTTTCTTTTTACCTTCTTGCTTTACTTTGGACCTGATTGGATAAGTTAAGTTTTTTCATATATATTTTGAGAACAAAAGGAATAAATGATATTTTGAGTAGGAATGTGAGTACCAGAAAATGCTAAGTGCTGGGCTGCTAATGTGACCTATTTATACTGGAAAATAGGGATAGTCTCCAGACTCCTATCACTGAAAATGTCCTAAGAAGTAGATATTCTGGTCAGTTTTCTTGTTAATGTGACACAACCTACCATCATTGGGTATGAGGGAATCTTAATTGAGAAAAATGTCTATTAGATTGTACTGTAGACATGCCTGTAGGGCATTTTCTTGACTAATGATTGATATGGGAGGGTGCAGTCTACCGTGTATGATGTCAACCCTGGGCTGGTGGTCCTGAGCTGTATAAAAAAAAATCAGACTGAGTGAGCTGAGTAGCATGCCAGTATGTAGGGTCCAACCATGGTCTCCTCTCCAGTTCCTGCCTCCAGGTTCCTGTCAGGGTTCCTGTCCTGACTCCCCTCAATGACAGACTCATGTGGAAGTAAAACCAAACAAACCTTTCTTCCTCAAACTGCTTTTGGTTGTGGTGTTTAGAACAGCAACAACGAAGCTAACTACTACATCAGTCTCCAGTGAGAGATGATGCCAGATGCTAACCCCAACCATCATTTGCAAAAGCATTTGCTCTCTCTTGTCATCCAACCAACTACTCAGGCCTGTCATCGTCTTTCAGGATACCTCTCAAGTCTGTCTCCACTGCCACCAAGATTATATTTCCTGTTGCCTCGGCTACCTATGTCCCTTCATCCCTTTATTCTGTTCTAATTAATGCCACTCTGCAGCCATAGTGATATTTTAAAGATGCAAATCTAATTATGTCATTTTTATCCTATAACCCTTGCAGTCTTCTCATATTCCAGGAATTCTCATGGCTTATGAAGGCTAGGCATTTTTGTATCAACTCCCATCCATCCAATTTTTTTAGTAATTTTTTTCACTTATTCACCTAGACCAGTTTCATTGAAGAATTCACATTTTCTTTTTTCTTGAGATAGGGTCTCACTATGTAGCCTTCAATGGCCTGAAACTCACTATACAGATGGGGTTGGCATCACCTTCTCAGATATCTGCCTGCCTCTGCCTCTTGAGTGCTGGGGTGCTACCACGACCAGCCTCCACACTCCTCTTCATGACCTGTATAGAAGACATAAAAGATGCTTCTTTTTGGAATATACTGTCCTTACTCTTTGCATACTTCTTCTCAGATTCCTCCCTTTTATATTCCCAAGAAGCATTTTTTTTTTAAATGAGAAAGCATGACATAGTCAAGACTAGCAATGATCTGGAACTCCTCTTCCTCCCACCTCCACTCCCAAGAACACAGATTACAGGTCCACACCACCATGCCTGGCTCCAAAAAGCACTTCTAGACAATAGATAACTAGCAAGATTTGAGTTCAGAATCTTGATGCTATGATAGCTATGCATGTTCTCAACAAATTCCAAGTCATCAAAATAAAAAAGTCATGGAGAACTCAAAGAATGGTTTGCCATATGAAGAATTCAATTTCTTCTGAGAAGTACCTATACAGGCAGATAGCAATCCTTCCATCGGCCAGTAAGATGACTCAGGAGGTAAAGGGTTGCTATGCAAGTCTGAGGACTTGAGTTGGATTCCTGGAACCCATAGAAGAAAGAGAAAACCAACTCCTAAAAGTTGTCCTCTAATCTCTACACAGGAGTTGTGGCACATATCACTGGCACTCATGCACATACATCACACACACACACACACACACACACACACACACACACACA
>CABHPP010054459.1:0-10096 GCA_902168425.1 Peromyscus attwateri
CTAAACAAAACAAGAGTTAGGCTAGCCAAATCAGTGAGCTCTGGGTCCAGTGAGGGAATTTGTCCTAGAAAAGAAGGTGAAGAGTGACGGAGGAAGAGGCCCAACGTTGACATCAACCTTAGCCTCTACGTACGTGTGCCCACGCATGCATGTGCAGAACCACTCACACCAGAGAAAGAGACAGAGAGAGACTGCAGAAATGATGCTGTCCCTGCCATGCAAGGCCTGCAGGGGACAGGTCTTTGCCATGTCAATCTCCTCCATTCTCTCAGCCTCACAAGCAGCTTTGACAGCAGAGGACCCTGACTCCAAGATGAGTAGGCACAGGGGCTCTGGGCTTGGAGTTGAGTATTCCCCAAGCACATGTAATTGGCTTCTGGAAGAGGGTGGAATTCTACAGCATTACAGGAAAGGGGCATGGAAAAGTCAGAGGGACAGACAACCTGAGAGGGAGGAGTAACAGTTACTTTGCCCAGGGAGGATTTGGAAGCATCAAAGATGCCACAAGATGAGTATTTAAAACAGAAGCCATGGGGAAAGAGGAAAGAATGCCAGCCACAGAACTCACAGGTTTGAACCTTTGCAGCTGAGGCAAAGAGGGAGGTGGTAGCTTATAGATTCCTACTCATGAGGTTTTGATTCCGAAGCCTCCATCTGGGGGAAGGTGCCAGGGAGTTGGAGCATCCCAAGGGTGACATGGGTCCCTTTGTGACAATTTCTCTGGTTGTCAACCAGACTGAGTTAAGAAATCCTTAGGGGGCTGGAGCAATGCCTCAGGGTTAAAAAGCACTTGCTGAGGACCAGGGTTTGGTTCCCAGCACCCACACAGTAGCTCACAACTCCAGTTCCAGGAGATCCAACATCCTCTTCTGGCCTCTCTACATATATACACATGTAGGCAAACACTCATACTTATTTTTTTAAAAAGCTGGGAGACTGGCCTAAGACTTGTGGATTATACCTGTAGATCTGTGGAGCCCTTTTAGAGAGGACTAACATTCAGGACAGTGACAAGGAGCGGAGGAATGCCCTGCCTTGAACAGGGGTGACACCTTCAAGCTCTGAAAGGGCTTAGGCGAGGAAGGTGGTGTGAGCTGATAAAGTCTCTTTCTGTCCTGAGGAGTTCACGAATCGCTGCTGCCACCTGCTGCCATCGGACTCCAGCTTCCTCAGCGCCTCCCTGTGTACTCCACATCAGCCGCTCTCCTGGGAGGGCCCAAGCTTTCAGCCTTGGGTTGGGTCTGCTCAGGTGTTCTGCTGCCAGGACTGAGTTCTCTGCCTCTCCAGAATGTAGAAGGCTACTATTGGACTACCCAGCCCCTCTAGTGTAAGCAAATCCAACAAATCTCTTTCTAAAAAAGTTTATTAGCATATATCCATTATAATAATAATGGGTTTCATTTTGACATCTTCATACACGTGTGTAATATATTTTGATGATACTCACCTCCTCTTCTCCTCTCTGCTTCCATGGCCACTGGGCCTCTTTCTCTTCTCAGCTAGCCTCTCTCTATTTACTTTCTTTGATGGAAATCAATGGGTATCATTGGGATTGTCTACAGGAGCATAACTCACCCATGGCTGCCCTCTACCAGGCTTTTTCTTTTAGGCCACCAACCAGCTCCCAAATCGTGACTTATTATTAGGTCTGAATGCTCGGCCTAGCTTAGGCTTGTTTCTGGCTAGCTCTTTTAACTTAAATGAACCTGTTTCTCGTTATTTACCGTGTGCCTCGGGGCTTTGTACTTTTCTTACTTCTGTAGATCTTCCTTTCACTGCTTCTCATGGCTGCTGGCTGGTCCCTGCCTGGCTTCTGGCCCTGGGTGTGTCCCTGATTCTCTCGTCTCTTCTTCTCTTCTCATTCATCTTCCATTCCTCTCAGGCCTAGATTTCTCCTCCTGTTTATTCTCTCTCTGTCGGTCAGCCCTACCTATCCTCTCTCTAACCAGCTATTGGCTGTTCAGTTGTTTATTAGACCAATCAGGTGCCTTAGGCAGGCAAAGTGAAACAATGCAACACATCTTTACATAATTAAACAAATGCAGCATAAACAAATGTAACACATCTTTACATCGTTAAAGTAATATTCCGCACGTAAACACATGTAACACGTCTTTACCTAGTTAAAATAATATTCCACAACACCACACCACTGAAGAAAATGTCTCTCTTCCTCTCTCAGCAACCATTAACTGCATGTAGATTCATAGAGACCTTTTTTTTTTATCATCTATGTGTCTGTCTGTCTATGCTTCCTGTTCCTCTAGAGCAGCAGTTCTCAACTTGTGGGTTATGACTCCTTTGGCAAACTTCTGTCTCCAAAAATATTTATATTATGATGTATAACAGTAGCAAAATTACAGTTATGAAGTATCAATAAGAATAATTTTATGGTTGGGGGGTCACCACAACATGAGGAACTGTCTGGGAGGGTCGCAGCACTAGGAAGGTTGAGAATCACTGGTCTAGGGAGCCCTTTCATGCTGAGGTACAGCTTGGGTTGATGGGGCTGGCCTGGGGCACTCCGGGTAAAATCCCAAATCAGGCTTGCCAGGTACCGACCCGAGCCCATGCCTGTCACAGAGCATCCTTCCATCCCCACAATCACCTGGGCACCTGCTTGAGGGTCCAGGCTTCTGCTGCCGCTCTTCTAGCTGACAGAGGACGTGCTGGAGAGGCAGCAAACCCTGGTAGAGAACGGCTGTGCCGTCTGCCCCCACGTTCTGGCTGTGGATTATTCCTCTGACCCTGTGACAGGAATGTGGGGCCCTGGAACACATCTTTGTCACCAGATGTCTGCAGAGCTTATGTGGGGAGACTTAACCCTCTGTCCAGGTACCACCACCTCTGTCTGCCCCAGCCCCAGCCCACCTCCGCTCCCAGCCTTGCTGTGGTCCAGGCAGCTGGCACACGAGGCCCTGAAAGCCTCACTCAATGTGGCTGTCTCCGCCTACCCAGTGGCCCTAACATTGCTGGAAGAGTCAATGGCTCAGGCCTCACCCACTGCCATGGATAAAAGATGCCACTCTACCCTCACCCGTCTTCTTGAAGCCCTTATTCCTTTCTCCCTTAGCAGGAGATAGCTCCATGCAGGCCAGGGACCAGGACATTGGCAGCATTAAAGCCAAGGGCTCTGGGCTCTGCCTGGAGCATGGCACACAAGCTAGGCATCCAGTCTGCCCACTATACCCACTGAAGCGAGCACTCACAGCAACCACCTCTCACAGGAGTGGCCAAGATACCTGGTACCAGTCTGTACCATGGGGACTGCTCCAGGTACTGTGCCTGCTGTGTAAGAGGGAACCCCTAAACAGACCCTTACAAGAGCCATGGGTTTTTTTTTTTGTGTGTGTGTGTGTGTGTCTGTGTGTGGGCAGGGACGGGGGGAGATACAGGCAAGTTCATATATGTCCAGGTGCATATGTATGTGTGTGCATGTAGAGGCCAACGGTCAATCTTAGGTGTCGTCCCTCGGGAACTATTCACCTCACTTTTTGAGCAAGGGTCCTCATTAGCCTGGAGCTCTCCAAGTAGGCAAGGTTGGCTGGCCAGCAAGCCCCAAGGAGCCTTCTGCCTCCACCTCTCCATTGCTGGGATTACGGGTTCTGGTCACCACGCTGGCTTTTTATGGAGGTCTAGTCTTATGACCCCTATGGGTTGCAGTGAAAATCCCCAGCCTCTGGTCCTCCTGGCTGGGGGCCTCAGCTGCAGGTGGCCAGGGCTGGAGTCTGGAGGCGTTCTTACTCAGGATTGGCAAGGTAATGGCCCCAAAGTGGTGACTACCCATGAGCTGGATTCCCTCAGCACCAAGCCAAAAGCTCCTCCAGTCCAGCCCTGCACCCATGTCACACCTCTGTGGCACCATGGAGCTGCCATAGTCCCTACCTGGGGGACGGGCTTAGACACAACCCTTGATGGTATATGGCCGATGCCAGAAGAGTCAGAGGATGAAGGGTGACTGGTAAAGTAGATCCCCGATCTGGCTTCAGCGGTGTTGTGCCCTCTGGCTTCTGTGAAGAATAACCTTGATGCCTGGTCTCCCTGATGAGGACCATTTCAGTGGCCAGGCTGGCTTCTTCGGGGACCTGGCAACTGCCTCTGTGGGATTTTCAGATCCATGTCACCCACCCAGGCATCTCTCGAAGGCTGACCTCGGCAATCCGCAGACCTCTTTATATGGAATTTTGCTTGGTCCTAGTCAGTAGGATGGGGTAGCCACTCAAGCTTCCTCTATTAGAGGCCGCGGTGCTTGGCCGATGCCTAACTCTCTCAGTCAGCACCCCATCCTCCCCATCCCCCCACCCCAGGCCTCCAGTACAGCCTCACCCTCAGCCCACTGGCTTGCCCATGATGACTTCTGTAGAAAGCGCTATCCACTCAGGAGCAGTCACTGTGTGAGCAGGCTCTGTGAGGACAGGAGTGCATGTGTTAACTCCAGAGAGACCAGGTCCTGGTTAGGGCGACGGCGCCAGCCCAACAGCTGAACAAACACTGTCGGTCTTGTTTCCCGGCACCCTGCAGTCTGGCTGCCCCACCAGACTGGAGGCCCCTCAAGGCCAAGGGCAGCCATGTCCCTCTGTGAAGATGACAGTCCCCTCCCCCTCAGCTTCCCAGTTCTGCTCCTGGGTCCCACAGCCGGACTCTGTGCCTGGCACACAGCTGAGAGGGGCTAGCTGCCCTTATGGCCCATTCAGACCTTGCTTCAACTTTGTTGCCTTGAGACATTCTCCCTGTCCCTCAGTATTTCCCATTGTAGAATGAAGTGACAGCACCCATTTTTGTCCTAAGAACAAACAGAGCAGTCGCCAGCAGCGAGGGACCAGGCTGATGGAGTCCCAGAAGTTTCATGAAGCCTTGGCCAATCCCATGACCAAGAATGGACCATTTATTTATACTTAAGAACACTCAGGCTAGAGAGATGGCTCACCATTTGCTGCTTTCCCAGAGGAGCCAGGTTTAGCTCCCAGCACCCAAATGGTGGCTCACAAATGCCTGTACTCCAGTTCCAGAAGTTCCAGCACCCTCTTCTGGCTTCCCTAGGCATCAGGCATGCATGTGGTGCGCAGACATGCATGCAGGCAAAACACTCACACACATAAAACTAAAATAAAAAAGGACAACATTCAAAATTTTTATTTAAAAAAATAATTAAAAAATAATAAATGGAAGTCAGGCGGTGGTGGTGCACGCCTTTAATCCCAGCACTCAGGAAGCAGAGGCAGGCGGATCTCTGTGAGTTCGAGACCAACCTGGTCTACAAAGTGAGTTCCAAGACAGCTAGGACTGTTACACAGAGAAATCCTGTCTTGAAAAACAAAAAAACAAAACTAATAATAATAAATGGAGTTGGAGAAATGGCTCACTAGCTAAAAGGACTTGTTACTCTTGCAGAGGATCTAAGTTTGGTTCCCAGAACCACCTAGTGGCTCACAACTTTTTATAACTCCAGTTCCAGGGGATCTGATGCCTTCTTCTGGTCTCTGCAGGCACCAGGCATGAACATGGTGCACGTACATGCATGCAGGCGAAACACTCATGCACGTACAATAAAATTTAAAAAATCAGAAAAATGAAAAAGAATACTCCTCACCAACTGTGGAGGCCGTATCCGTAATGCCAGTGCTTGGCAGGCTGCGGCAGGAGAATTTTGAGTTCCAGGCTGGCTTGGGCTACATACTGAGACCTTGTGCTGATTCGCTTTTGTCACTTTGACATAAGCTGGAGTCATCTGGAAAGAAGGAATCTCAATTGAGGAATTGCCTCCATTGGGTTGGACTGTAGAGAAGTCTGAGGCATTTTCTTGATTAATGATTGGTGTGGGAGGGCCCAGCCCACTACGGGCAGTGCCATCCCCTAGGCAGGTAGTCCTAGTCTATATAAGAAAGCAGGCTGAGTGAGCCTTGGGGAATAAGCCAGTTAGCAGGTTCCCTCCACAGTTTGTGTTTCCGTTTCTGCCCTAAGCTCTTGCCCTGACTTCCCTCAATGATGAATTGTGACCCCCTAAGATGAACCAAACTCTTGCATCCTGGAGTCATTTTTTTTTCTTTTGTCAATGTTTTATCACAACAACAGAGATACAAACTAGGAAAGACCCTGTCTCAAATAAACAAACAACTATCTCCCCACTGATGGCCGAGTAGAAATGCGGAGCCTGGGAAAGGAGCCTAGGGTAGGGGCAGGCAGGGTGTAGGGGACCCAGCAGCAGGGCATTGCCCGACTTGATAGGAGATGAATGAAATAGACATTGAAGACAGGCCAAGGAAGTGAGTCTTCACTAACCTCTCCTTCAGTTTGTAGAACACAGGGATGCCAGTTCTTTGTACTCAAGGATCTGCACCACAAAGCCCTCTCTTAAGGGGTCCCAGTCATCATCTTAGAATTATGAGGTGTAATTTAACCTCCAAACAATAACTTCTGGGCTTTTGGAATTGCGTCTAGCATCTCAGAACCTCTGACAGCTAGGCAGCTCCTGTCCCGTTGGGTGCCTTGGGCTGGATTAGAGGATACAGGCCAGGGCATGGTAATACATACTCCACAGGCTGCTCAGAGCCCAGATCTATCTGCACCAGGCCCATGGGCCACAGAGATATGGTCCCTTTCAGCCACCAGCCCTCAGACTACTCAGTGCATCTCCTGCCCAATACAGCCCATGCCAGGGCCCTGGTGCGCTCCAATGGAGAGAGTTCCCATCCATCTCCTATCCTCATTGGTAATGCCATGAAGGTCTAGAGACTCTATCCCCAAGTATCTGTTCCTTCAGAAGGTTGAGAAGAGGGAGTAACATAAAGATTCAGTGTCCTTCTGGGCCCTCAGATACAGGTCCTCTGGACCTGTGCATGGGAAGTTCTGGGTCTCCACTCCAGGCCTCTCCTTCCACCAGCCTGGTCCTCTGCCTCATCAGTTAGACCAGTATGATAGAGCCTTTCCTCCCCGGCTTCCAGGGTCAGGGTCATGACGATGCCCCAGGCTGGTGTAGGGTCTCAAACCTCCCTCTGAGGATTCAGTGCCACAGACACTGGACTGGTGAGATCTGTGTCTGGCTAGTCCTGGGCCTTGACAAGTCCTCTATTGCAGCCTCAGTTTACCTTCCGGTGCAACTGATGCTTGGTGCCTATGGATGATGATCTTTCTAGTTCTAGTGTGATGGCACTCTATGGGACCCTATTATCCCCTGAGCCAGGTGTCTTGGTAAGGGGCAGGGGTGGGGAAGAAGTTCGGCCATAGGGCCCAGGCTGGGTCGGGAGTGTCGGGAGGCTATGTCCCAGGGATGTCGGGAGTAGAGAAAGAAAAGGCTGCTAGAGAAGGGAGCACTCTGGAGAAGCACCTAACAGGTCTTAGTGAATTTTTTAATGTGTATAGGTGTTTTGTTTGTATGTGTATCTTTGGACCCTGTGTGTTCAGTGCCTATAGAGGCCAGAAGAGGGTGTCAGATCCCCTGGGACTGGAGTTACAGGTAGTTGTGAGCCACCATGGGGGTGCTGGAAATTGAACCTAGGTCCTCTGGAAGAGAAGCTCTTAGCCACTGAGCTATCTCTCCGGACCTCTGGCACATCCTAAAGACTGACGAGTCCACCCCTAACCCCGATGATGATATTGGAGGCATCGTGCTGGGTCTCTAGGGGCCAGGCTGGGCTGGCTGACCTGGCTTGTAACCTGTCGCAGTATAGACCTCAGCACTGGCTGGGCCTCAGGGAAGTTGTCCTCCGCTCTGAAAGCCTGCTGCTGCATGATCAGGTGAAGGCCAGTGTGTGGCCAGCTGTCCCGCGCTGCTGCTGATAGCTCAGGGGACACAAGGTGTAGCACCACCCCAGCATCATAGCTGTCCCCAAACACTGGGAAGAACCAGTCAACTGCTCCCTTCACGTCACTGTCACCGTGAGGAATTAAAAGACATGAGCCTTGGCCTTCTCTGTCTAGCCCTCCAGCGCTGCAGCCTGAAGTGACCGAGGTCTGCTGACTGGTGAGTGAGTTCTCTCTCTGTTGCTCCGGCATTACGTCATTTCCTGCAGGCCCGACCCAAACTGCACACTCCTCAGACGTAGGTGACAATGACATCCTCCTGTTGGGGGTGGGGAGGGGGATCACTCACAACCAGAGCTCCTGGAAACGGTACCCTAGCCCTAGGGGTGCCCAAGGTCCTGGGGATGGCTGTGGTTCTGTGTCAGTGACCCCGTAGGTTCCCAGCCCTGTGAGTTCTTGCAATTCTGTGGGTGTCTGTGGCCCTGTGCATTCTTGTGACCCTGTAGGTGTCTGGCCCCATGGGAGGGGGATGGGGGGGGATGATGGTGGTCACGTGGGCGTCTTGGGTGGATGATGGCCCTGTAGTGTCTGTCCAAAGCCCTGATTGAACTGCCATATGTACTCATAGCCACTAGGGGGCAGAAGAGGGAGCAGGCCGACCTTCCAAGGCGACCCGTCTTCCCTTGTAGAGCCAGGGCTTTGTGCAGGCAAAGGGGGAGGTGGGGGGTGGGAGTGAGCGAGCAAAGAAGGCTGAGCAAGGTCACTCCAGGCCAGCAGAAAAATCCTGGCTTGGATCCTGGTTCTGCTGTACCTCCCACATGACTTCACCAGCCCGGCCCTCATCTGAACATGCAGAGAGCACCAGGCCTGTGCTCCAACGCGGAAATTAGCTTCCTGCCCACAGAGGCTGCGCCCACACAGCTGCAGGTCTGGGCCGCCAGACCTGGGGAGCTCTAGAGTCCTGTTGAGGCCTCTCCTGCCCTCCTGTCTGCAGATGGGAAATTGAGACCCAGCCAGGGCAGGGGGGCTTGGATGACATTGTACAATAAATCCACATCGGGGACAGGAGCAGCTGGGCCTGCAGACACTCGCCTGCTTCACAGAGTCTTCTCCCAGCCTATGTCCTAATCCTACACAGGTCCTGCAGGGCTGGGGAGGAAAGCTGTTAGCTAGTCGTGAAGGCCTTCCTGTGCCAGCCCCCCCTGGTGCCAGGCATTGTGGCCAGCAGCCTCAGAAGTCAGAGGTCTCATATTGTTTCCCAGGCCTGAGGTGTGGGTGCTTCTGGGCTGTGTGGGTATCTGGGACCTCATCACCAATGCAGGGCCTGGCAGCCATGGAGCTCGAGTGGGTGAGGGAGCAAGCCTCCTCGGGACTCTCTGAACATAGTCTATCTCTACAGCTTCTCTCTCCCCCAGGACGAAGGGTGGATAGCCCAGCAGTTGTCCTCTGGGCCCGCATCCCCCCAACTCCGACACAGAGGATAACAGTCAGCCTTAAGTTCGGCCTGAGTTCCGGGAGAATGAAGTCTGGAAGGTGGGAGCAGGTCCCCCCTACTACGCCCAGACCCAAGAGGATGGGCCAGGAGACTTTCCTTGGACCCCAGAGAGTCAAGTGGGAGCAGCTGTGGACATTTGCTGGGGCTTAGAGTGTGGCACTCTCCCCCTCCAGACCTCGATTTCCCCATGTGTTCAGCAGCTGCCGTGTGTGCAGAGCAGAGGTTCTGAGGAGAACTGCGGGGCTGCGGGCTCTGCCCAGGAGAATCGTGGAGGCTGCAGGCTCAGCCCAGGACTGAGATAGTCCCAGCTCAAGGATGGGAGGTAAATGAGGGTCTGGGGTCTCGGGCCTGGTTTTCCTTTCAAGCCACAAAACAGGGCTTATTCTGTGCCTTGGGCAGGTCGCCCAGGCAAGGAGGCCATTGACTGCCATTCTCCAGCAGCTCCTCCAGTCTGCAAGCGGCATTACCTCATCAGGAAGCCATTCCAGAAAGGAGCTACAGAGCCCCAGGAGTGGGAGTGAAGAGGGCTTTCCAAGAGACTCCTGGCCACCCAGGAGCCCAACCAGGGCAGACAGTATGTCCCTGGTGCTTACCCAGCAACCACTGCAGGGAGGTGACCAGGCTGGGAGGGACTGCCCTGCCTGAAGCCAGCAGCTTCCAGGTAGGCACAGCAGATATTTCAAGAGCTGGAACCAAATGGCCAGACATGAGAGGAGCCAGGGACAAATGAAGGGCAGAGTTGCCCAGCCCTGACCCTCTCTAACCTATGCCCCCTCCTACAAAGTACAGAAGCGTTGGGCACAGTGAGCATGTGACTGTACCCTGCTGCCTAACGATACACATCCGAAGCCCAGCGCTGCA
>CABHPP010054469.1:0-12886 GCA_902168425.1 Peromyscus attwateri
ATAAAGGAGTACATTTATTCAGTTGGTACAAAATCTGCCAATAAAAGTCTTCTGTCAAGTAATAGCTATTTTTTCATTTACACTGTAAGATTAAAGATATGTTTCAGTTGGAAGGAAACTTCTCTTTCTATACAATCAAATTGCCCTTTATAGAACAATTATTCTAAAAACCCATCCATTTCTATATAAACCTGTGTGTGCATGAAGAATGCTCTGGAAGAAGCCACATCTGACTTTTACCATTGTTACTAGTGGAAAGGCTTGTAAGATGGGGAGAGAGCACACAGCAAGCTAAAACTGCGGACATTTTTAGTGGTATTGAGGATGGCACAGCGGGCCTTGTGCGTTCCAGGCAAGCACTCTACCATAGAGCTATATTCCCAGTCCTAAGAGAGAAAGTTTACTGTTTATGCATTCTGTATTCTTTGAACTTTCTCACAGTAGATAAGAACCTGTCCTAACAAGAACAAAAAACAAAGAAAAGAATTAACTGAAATCACAGCTATAGTTTTACAGTTAATTTAAGTTACCTGTATTAAATTAGTATTACAATTAATACCTTTTTTGGATACAGGATCTCACTATGTAGCCCTGGTTGTTCTGGAATTTGCTATATAGACCAGACTGGCTTTGAACTCACAGAGGTACATCTGCCTCTGCTCCTGAGTATTGGGATTAAAAGCGTGAACCACAATGCCTGGTTTACAATTAATGCTTTTAAAATAAAGGTATGGATTTGGGAATGTTGGTAGAATGCTTGTCTAGCATGCAGGAAGCCTTGGGTATGATCAAAACACCACATAAACTGGGTATAGTGGTGGAACCCAGTAATCCCTGTCCTCAGGAGGTAGAAATTAGAGGATTATGGGTTTGGGGTCATCTACCACATAGTGAGTTTGATGCCACTCTAGTATACACAAAACCCTGTCTCAAATTAATTCATTAATAGACAAATAAACAGATAAAGACAACTAAAATCCCATGGAGGAGATGAATTCATTAACATCATCTGTAACAACATGCAAACTAATTTACATTTTTCCTTTTTATATGATATTAGAGAGGACAGTATTAAGAATCCCAATGTACTCAAGATCCAACTTCAACAATTATTAACTCCTGAATGAGGTTTTATTCAAATGCTTTCACACACGGGCTGGAGATGTAGCTTAGTGGTAGAGTGTATACACACACACACACACACACACACACACACACACACACACATACACATGAGAGAGAGAGAGAGAGAGAGAGAGGAGAGAGAGAGAGAGAGAAACACGCACATACCTTCTGTGGTAGTTTGAATAAGAATGGCCTCCATGGCTTTATATGTTTAAATGCTTGGTCCCCAGTTGGTGGAACTGTTTAGGAAGGACTAGGAAGTGTGGCCTTGTTGGTGGATATATGTCACTGGGGGCCGGCTTTGAGCTTTCAAAAGCCCATGCTATTATCAGTTAGTGCTCTCTTCCTCTCTCTGCCTTGGGGTTTTTGTCCTAACACGTAAGCTCTTGGTTACTGCTCTAGAGCCATTCTTGCCTGCCTGATGTCATGCACCATGCCATGATGATCACAGACTCGACTATGCTCCAGAACCATGAACCTCAAATTAAATGCTCTCTTTTTAAGTTGCTCTGGTCACGGTATTTTGTCACAGCAATAGAAAAGAAACTAAAATACCCTCCACACCACACACCAAGGTTTTACAAAAACAGGAAAGGAATTTTCTCAAGGTGACACTGGCTGTCTTCCTCATTCAAATCTAGTTCAGTTACTAAGGAGTGTAAGTTAAATAGGGCAGAACTGAAGGCCAGCAGATAGACAACTGTGTTCAAGAAGATGCTGTTCTTGATCCACCACTTCCCGGCCTTCAAAGTGTGGAAATACTCAAATTCTTCCAAGCTAGATCTTCACAGTGAGGCTGAAGCATATGAGTGAGAGGAAATGTTGTATGATATTTTGCTTATGTTCTGACAAATAAAGCTTGCCTGGAGATCAGAGGGCAGAGTTAGCCACTAAGTTAACCTTAGAGGCCAGACAGTGGTGGCACACACCTTTAATCCCAGCACTTGGGAAGAGGAAGAAGAAGAAGCAGGAAGATCAGGAGTTCAAGGTGACCCTGGGCTACAGGAGATTGAACTAGTCTAAAAGAGAAACAGAACCAGGTGGTGGCTGACGTGGTGGAGGTGGAGACAGGAAGATAGGCAGGTGGAGACAGGATCTCTCCCCATTCAGTCTGAGGATTCATAGAGACAGGATCTCCCCCATTGGGTCTGAGATTTCGTGGAGGTAAGAAGTTTCTAGTGGCTGCTGCTCTGCTTTTCTGATATTTCAGCTTTCACCCTCGATATCTGACTCTGGGTTTTTATTGTTAAGACTAACTAGGGCCGCACCTCAGGAAATAGTGGTTACAACCGTTGGAATGACTGATGAATTATTCATATAGTCACTGAACTGGAATTTGCAACCCATGGCTTCCTTGAGTTTTCACATGGCAGGTGGATATGTCCCCAAGAGGCTTCACAACTGAAGCTAATACTTACATCTATAAATTGCATTGTTCATCTCATCAGGGATAAGGATATGTGCCCACCTCAAAGTTAGAGTGGTCTTTTTAGATGACCAGGCCCTCTTCCAACCACTCACTGATACAAGCTGTCTCAGAATCAACTATGACCACAGCTGTTGACATTTAAAAGACCAGCTCAACTGAATAATACCCACCTGAAACATCAATGGGTCAAGGAAGAAATAAAGAAAGAAATTAAAGATTTCCTAGAATTCAATGAAAATGAAAGAACAACATACCCAAACCTATGGGACACTATGAAAGCAGTGCTAAGAGGAAAATTCATAGCTCTAAATGCACACATAAAGAAGATGGAGCAATCCCATATCAATGAATTAACAGCACAACTGAAAGCTCTAGAACAAAAAGAAACAAACTCACCCAGGAGAAACAGACGCCAGGAAATAATCAAACTGAGGGCTGAAATCAACGAAATAGAAAACAAGAGAACAATACAAAAAATCAATGAAACAAAGAGTTGGTTCTTTGAAAAAATCAACAAGATAGACAAACCTCTAGCCAAATTAACCAAAAAGCAAAGAGAGAACATCCAAATTAACAAAATCAGAAATGAAAAGGGAGACATAACAACAGACAATGAGGAAATCCAGAGAATCATCAGATCATACTTCAAAAACTTGTACTCGACAAAAATGGAAAATCTGGAAGAAATGGACAATTTTCTGGATAAATACCACATACCAAAATTAAATCAAGACCAGATAAACCACCTAAATAGACCAATAACCCCTAAAGAAATAGAAACAGTCATCAAAAGTCTCCCAACCAAAAAAAGCCCAGGACCTGACGGTTTCAGTGCAGAATTCTACCGGACTTTCAAAGAAGAACTAATACCTATACTCTTCAAATTATTCCACACAATAGAAACAGAAGGAACACTACCAAACTCTTTTTATGAGGCTACAATTACCCTGTTACCCAAACCACAGAAAGATGCAACAAAGAAAGAGAATTACAGACCAATCTCCCTTATGAATATTGATGCAAAAATACTCAACAAAATATTGGCAAACCGAATCCAAGAATACATCAAAAAAATTATCCATCACGACCAAGTAGGATTCATCCCAGGGATGCAAGGATGGTTCAACATACGAAAATCTGTCAATGTAATACACCATATAAACAAACTGAAAGAAAAAAACCACATGATCATCTCATTAGATGCTGAAAAAGCCTTTGACAAAATCCAATACCCCTTCATGATAAAAGTCTTAGAGAGATCAGGAATACAAGGAACAATCCTAAACATAATAAAGGCAATTTACAGCAAGCCAACAGCCAACATCAAATTAAACGGAGAGAAACTCAAAGCGATACCACTAAATTCAGGAACAAGACAAGGCTGTCCACTCTCCCCATATTTATTCAATATAGTACTAGAAGTTCTAGCTAGAGCAATAAGACAACAAAAGGAGATCAAAGGGATACAAATTGGAAAGGAAGAAGTCAAACTTTCACTATTTGCAGATGATATGATAGTATACATAAGTGACCCCAAAAATTCAACCAGGGAACTCCTACAGCTGATAAACTCCTTCAGTAAAGTATCAGGATACAAGATCAACTCAAAAAAATCAGTAGCCCTCCTATACACAAATGATAAAAGGGCTGAGAAAGAAGTCAGAGAAACATCACCATTTACAATAGCCACAAATAATATAAAATACCTTGGGATAACACTAACTAAACAAGTGAAGGACCTTTTTGATAAGAACTTTAAATCTCTAAAGAAAGAAATTGAAGAGGATATCAGGAAATGGAAGGACATCCCATGCTCATGGATAGGTAGGATTAACATAGTAAAAATGGCAATCCTACCAAAAGCAATCTACAGATTCAATGCAATCCCCATCAAAATCCCGACACAATTCTTCACAGACTTGGAAAGAAAAATACTCAACTTCATATGGAAAAACAAAAGACCCAGGATAGCTAAAAAAATCCTATATGATAAGGCAACCTCTGGAGGCATCACCATCCCTGACCTCAAGCTCTACTATAGAGCTATAGTAATAAAAACAGCTTGGTACTGGTATAAAAACCGACCTACGGACCAATGGAATCGAATTGAAGACCCTGACATTAATCCATGCACATACGAACACCTGATTTTTGACAAAGAAGCCAAAACTATACAATGGAAAAAAGAAAGCCTCTTCAACAAATGGTGCTGGCATAACTGGATGTCAATATGTAAAAGATTACAAATAGATCCATATCTGTCACCACGCACAAAACTCAAATCCAAGTGGATCAAAGACCTCAACATAAATCCAGTTACACTAAACTTAATAGAAGAGAAAGTAGGAAGTACTCTTGAACGCATTGGCACAGGAGACCACTTCCTAAATAAAACACCAACAGCACAAACACTGAGCACAACAATTAATAAATGGGACCTCACGAAATTGAGAAGCTTTTGCAAGGCGAAAGACACAGTCAATAAGACAAAAAGACAGCCAACAGAATGGGAAAAGATCTTCACCAACCCCACATCTGACAGAGGACTGATCTCCACAGTATATAAAGAACTCAAGAAACTAGACAACAAAATACTAAACAATCCAATTAAAAAATGGGCTAAAGAGCTAAACAGAGAATTCACAAAACAAGAATTACAAATGGCTGAAAGACATCTAAAGAAATGCTCAACATCCTTAATCATCAGAGAAATGCAAATCAAAACGACTCTGAGATACCACCTTACACCTGTCAGAATGGCTACAATCAAAAACACCAGTGACAGGCAATGTTGGAGAGGATGTGGAGCAAAGGGAACACTCCTCCACTGTTGGTGGGAATGCAAACTTGTACAACCACTGTGGAAATCAGTATGGCGGTTTCTCAGAAAACTAGGAATTGAACTACCTCAAGACCCAGCAATACCACTCTTGGGCATATACCCAAAGGATGCTGATTCATACCACAAAGATCATGCTCAGCTATGTTCATAGCAGCACTATTTGTAATAGCCAGAACCTGGAAACAACCTAGATGCCCGTCAACTGAAGAATGGATTAAAAAAATGTGGTACATATACACAATGGAGTACTACTCAGCAGAAAAAAATAATGAAAGCATGAAATTTGCAGGCAAATGGATGGAACTAGAAAATATCATCCTGAGTGAGGTAACCCAATCCCAGAAAGACAATCATGGTATGTACTCACTCATAAGTGGATTCTAGATATAAAATAAAGAACAATCAGACTAATTAAAAAAAAAATGGATGGACTAATAGGTAAACTGTGGGACTCACTGTCACACCGCAGCTTCCAGAATGTGTTTCTTCGCATTTTTTTGTTTGTTTGTTTGTTTGGTTTTTGGTTTTTCTTTTAAATTTTGTTTTGTTTTGGGGGAGGGGGGATGGTCACATTGGGACAGGGAGATAAGTGGGATTGGAATGTATGATGTGAAATCCACAAAGAATCAATAAAAGTAAAAAAAAATAAAATAAAATAAAAGACCAGCTCCTCCCTCTCCCTCCCCTCTCCCATCCGCCACCGCCACCCACTACTACCACTCTCCATCTTTGACATAGGATCTCATGGAGCCCAGGATGGCTTTGAACATGCTATGTAGCTCCTGATAACTTTGAACTTCTGATCCTCCTGCCTCTCCCTCCTAAGTATTGAGTGCTGGCATTACAGGCCCATGCCACCACACCCAGTTTATTTGGTGCTCAATAAGTAAACGCTCTAACAACTGAGCTATTTCCCCAGCAAAAAGACTAGCGTGTCCCTTCAAAGCTCTCTCTAGAGGAGTTCTTAGTCTAGGGGTATGCCACTGGGCCACAACTTCTACCATACTGCTCAAACATGAAAGTCCTTTAACTCTAAAATTTCAAAGATATTTTTGGGACTTTTCTTAAGTTTGTGAAACTACCTGAGAAGTAGTTAACTTTACTCTTATCCTTGACATATTCAGAGGCAGTATTCACCAATTCAGACATTGCCTCAAAATTAGCCTGTGCTAAAGGCCTTTCATCTCATCCACACAAAAATATTTTGGCAAAATCAGAGGAAATACCCTTTTCTCTCTTTCCCAGAATGAGGAGGGCCACAGGCATTTACTTGTCAGAGATCTTATAGCAATAGAAGGTAACAGCTCGGAACCCCCCTAACTTCAAGTCAATGTCGTCCATATGAAACCACAGACTGTCAATCTCCAGGCCAAATCCAGTGCTATGTACACATTTCCAACAACTAAAGATCAATTAAAAATACCTCAGGACTGTCAGTGAGATTTTATAAATGATAGATAGTAGCCATACAAAGCTCCCATTCCCAAAGGGTAGTTCCTCGGCTGGGGCTAAGATATTACTAAAGATGGGACACACATTCTCTATTTTGTCTCAGTCCCTACTCAGTCCACTTTTTTTTTCACTCATGTCTCTGGCCTGGTCCCCACAAGCCTCTGAAACTAGCTTAAAACCAAGCTTCTTGTAAATTCATAGAATTTGACTTCAAAAACATATACTAAAAATATGAGTGACAGGGCTGAAGAGATGGCTTAGCAGTTAAGAACACTAGCTACACTTCTAGAGGACCTGGGTTCAGGTCCTAGCACCTAGGTAACAGCTCACAGTCATCTGTAACTCCAGTCTTAGGGCCTCTGAGAGCTACACACACACACACACATACACACACACATACACACACACACATACACACACACACACACACACATACACACACACACACACACACACACACACACACACACACGTTACAAGATATATACGCAGACAAAACTGCTGTGCAATGCCGTTCTGTATGCTGTAAATGTGTGTTGCTCTGATTGGTTGATAAATAAAATGCTAATTGGCCAGTAGCCAAGCAGGAAGTATAGGTGAGATATGCAGACAAGGAGAATTCTGGGAAGAGGAAGGCTGAGTCAGGAGTCACCAGCCAGATACAGAGGAGGCAAGATGACAAGCAGAACTGAGAAAAGGTACCAAGCCACGTAGCTAAACATAGATAAGAATTATGGGTTAATTTAAGTGCAAGAGCTAGTCAGTAATAAGCCTGAGCTGATGTCTGAGCAGTTATAATTAATATAAGCCTCTGTGTGTTTACTTGGGGGATGCAAGTGGGAGATATTTGTCTAGACCCCTGGCCGGCCAGGACACAGAAAAACTTCCAACTACACAAAACACCCATGAACATAAAATAAATCAAAATTTTAAATTACATACACATAGACACAAACACACACTGCTCGATCTGCCTTCCTATTTTCATAGCATTTAAGCAAATAATCCTAAGAGCATATGAATTTGGGGCCACAGGCTGAAAGTACATCTAAAATGCTGTATTATAGCCATGGATCCCTGGATGACTACAATGATCTCATCTGTGTACACACTTAGAGAATCTCAATTTGTGCTCATTAACTCTAATAAGTATGTACTCTTATGTGTATAAGATGTGTGGGGCCTTAAGTTCAATTCCCAGCACTATGACAAAAAAAGATAATATCCTAACTTAAGGTTATATATAGACCATCAGCATAAGGATCACTTTGGAGCTTGACTGAAATGCAGAATGTCAAGTTGCACCACTAATCTATTGAATCATAATCTAAATATTAATAAGGTCCCCACATTTGAATATATACAACACAACAAGGCCAAATAAATCCAAAGGGGATAGGTAAATTCATAAAGACAAAAAATAATAATAATGCTAACTGGGCAGAGTGGGTAGAATGCTAAATGGAAGAGACTGCTTAATGAATGTGGATTTTAGGGTGATAAAAATGTTTTTGGCATCAGACAGAAGTGGTTATATAATATTACTTTTAAAAAGTCAGTCAGAAGCCATCTGACATTTATTTTACTTTTTAAAAGTTCAAGTCAGGTGCAGTAATGACAGTCTATATAATCCAAGCACTCCAGAGGTTGAGGCAGGAAATGCCAAGTTTGAGACCAACCTGGGCTACACAGAAAGGTGCTAGCATTAAAAAGCAAAAGTGAAAGCCGGGCGGTGGTGGTGCACACCTTTAATCCCAGCACTCGGGAGGCAGAGCCAGGCAGATCTCTGTGAGTTCGAGGCCAGCCTGGGCTACCAAGTGAGTTCCAGGAAAGACGCAAAGCTACACAGAGAAACCCTGTCTCGAAAAACCAAAAAAAATAAAAAATAAAAAGCAAAAGTGAGTGAGCAATTTGTTGCTGTTGCTGCATTGGAGCCAACATTGAATCAGAAAGCTCAAAATGTACTGGTGAAAGCAAGACAGAAATATCAAACACACATCCAAGAGTGTGTGAGTAGATGAGGCAAGCTGACACTGCTCACTTTGCCATTCTAATGTGCTTTTCAACATTGAGGAGGCTGAACAGGTTAAAGAAACCTTGACTCTTTCCATACACCATTCTGGATAATGATTTGGTTCTGCTAAATTTGATGCATTCATGTGAGATTTGGAAGGCAGAAACAATGTGTATATAGGGACGTGAGGCTTCCTAGCAAATTTTATTGAACTATTTTAGTCTCTAGCTTCATAGGTAAGTACAGTGAGCTAGTAGAATGAAAGTGACAAGATTCGTGTGTGTGGTGTGGCCAGTCACTAAGTTCAAGCTAACGGGCATTAAGAGTAGGCAGACGCAGCAGTCATATAAGCCCTTTGAGCAAGACTTTCGTGTACCCTATATCTGAGTTATGGAAGTGCACTCACGAACTCACCATCTGGTAGCAGCTTGCTTTCTTTCCTCCATTTGATGGTGTCACAGGGAGTATCGCTGTCTGCTATTAGAGTCGCTCTGAGAAGTCTCCACTGGCATGTGTCCTTCAAGCCCCACTCAAGTTTTCTTAAGCACCTAATCCCTGTGCAAACCTCCTTTTGTTGAACCTGTCTGGAGAGCTTTAGGTTTTGTCCCCTGACCTCCAGCTGATATAAAAGCTCCGAGAGACAGGCTCATGTTCTAGCTGCCAAGAGATCCAGAAAGGAGAGCCACACTTAGTCCTGAGGACTCTAAACAGCTTGTTCAATGGAAGGTGTGTGACTCAGAGAATGAGAGAGGCTGGCTAGGAAGAAAAGACAAGGTTTACTTTGCTGAATTCAACTGAAGAAGGAATTTCGAGACTAAAGCTTGAGGTGACAGGAATTTGCAGAGTTTATCTAAAGAGACACGTCTGAAACTTCTAGAGAATTACAAATGTTTTGGATTTAGGAGTTTGGACTTACATCTGTTTTCATGAGACAGGATCTTAAGTTGCCCACGTTGGCCTTGAACTTGAATCAAAGATGGTCTTAAACTTCGGATCCTCCTACCTCTGGTCTCCTGAGTGCTGGGAATTGCAGGCATCAGCTTCCAACATGGTTTTTTCTTGAGATGATCTTGACATCTCTTGACTTCCTGCTATTGTCTCAGGCCCCACTGGGCTCAGCTGCCCATAGCATGGTGGGTGCTGGCCCTACCTGCCCTGGGCTGTCCCTCCTTGATAGCCCTGCATCAAACAAAACAAAGCAGAGGTGATATCAAGCAAAGATGAGAAGTTGGGCTCCTGACAGAGTAAGGGCACTGACATGAGTCATGAGGATAAGAACAGAAATGAAAGCCATTAAAAGTAAAGCAAGAAGGGTCTGGGGTGATAACTCATGAGTAAAGTGCTGGTTATACACATATGAAGACCTGAGTTCAATCCCTGGCATCCACAGAAAGAAAGTGCAGTAACAAAGAAATATTAATTCAATCAAATACATAAATGCCACACCAACTCCAGTGTCGTCTGTGTGACATGAACAATTATGTCAATAATAGCGGACGGGAGATACGTGTCCCATGGGACTAAGCTCCCTGGAAGTCCCTGGCAGAGTGCCCACGTTATACCTCCTTCTTGAAGAAGACGTGCTTCACGGATCATGAGCTCCCTGGGCTATGGGTTCTGTATAACTGCTTTTCTGATAGTGTTCTAATTAATCTATGAAGCACAGACAAAATTAATGAATGCTTGGGTTGTGAACTATGGAGGAAAGGGGAAGCTGGACATGGATCTTAATTAAATAAAGCAGAATGAGCTATTTTTTAAGACCCCAAGTCGCTAGATAAAGAAAGTATAAAGGTCCAGGCACTTCTAGGGAATGAACACTCACCCACTAGGAATCCTTTAGGAATCCCAACTAAAGTGATTTATGGTATAAAACGTTATCTCATAGGAGGCAGATGGATTATCTCATAGGAGGAAGTTCAGCATGGGAAACTTAAGGACTACAACAGAACACCTTCCCCTTACAGGCGTAAAAGTACAAGAGTCCATATTCCAGCAGGTAAAAAGGTTTTATATTAAAAGAGATATGTGGTGGAGAACTGAAGAAAGACTTAGAGAGGGTCTGCAGCATCCAAGTTGGCTAAGTGGGTCATGAGAACCAGAAAAGTAGAAATGCATAATAAACTAGATAAGATGAAGGACACAGCTGCAACCGCAAAGAAGTCTACACAAGTCTAGGGACTGTACTAAGTTTAAAAAACACAGACTGCTCTTTGGGTCATAAAGTTCTTGTGGGTGAAGGGATATGTCTAGTGCTGATTAATAATTGTGTGCTTGCTGTTTTTTTAAAGATGATGTAATTGAATTATTGCCAAGCTCTTGTTGTTCCTTGTATGACTTGATAGTTTTCTTTTCTGTATATAAACTACTGATTTACAGAAGTAAAATTGCAGCAGATTCAAACCACTTCTGAGTGTGTTGTCTGTCTGTCATTCGCCGAATCCTTGCCTTCCTGACTACCCAAGCCCTGGTTCTCCTACAGTCGTGGTACCCCCGATGGGCCAGTCTGTGGCACATAAACTGACATGTTTCTGGCCATGCTTGTCTTGTCACATAGTGGGTCTTCACTGCAAGCTTAGTTCTGAACACACAACACTGGTGTTTTCCTCCATGCATACCATTATATCTTGAAACACCAGTGACCTGCCGCTGAAATACATTTGGTCAGATTCAAGACTATGAATGGCAGTGCTTTTACTGTACATAAAAAGTTTTCTGCTCTTGTAGAAATATAACAGTTTGATTACAGAAAACTAAGACTTGATCTTCTGCAAAGCAAGGAGTCTTAACCCCTGAGCCATCTCTCCAGCCGCCAGTGACATAATTCTTTATAAAACAAACACATCCATGTCATTAGTATGTAAATTGCTTTTGTCTTTAATAAATGGTAAAAGTACATGCATAGCAAAGAACTGCTTTAAAATGATTTATCATTTATTATCACTATTTTAATCTGCATATGCATAATATTTACTTGGGGTAACACAAAACTGTATTGGGTAAAAATATACCGTCAGTGGTAAAAACTTAAGCCCTGCCTGTTCTAAGGCCATAATAGACTGTTGGTAGATTGGATTTCTAAAAGAAACATTGAATCACAGAGAAATTAAATAACTTATATTAACTAAGAATTGTCAGGTAATAATCGCCAGAATCTTATTCCAAAGCTCACATTCCTAAACACAAAATGTTAGAGAGGATTCGCTGTTAATGAAAAAGAGTTATAAAGTAGGGCATGGTGGCGCATACCCTTGATCCCAGCACTCGGGAGGCAGAGGCAGGCAGATCTCTGTGAGTTCAAGGCCAGTCTGGTCTACAGAATGAGTTCTAGGACAGTCGGGGCTACACAGAGAAACCCTGTCTCAAAAACCAAAAACCAAACAAGCAAACAAAAGAAAGAAAAACAGACAAGACAGACAGACAGAGAGTTGTAGCACTCTTTTCAATAGGGAAAACTGAGAAACAATCTAAAATATGCTTTCTCCATACAATGGACTACAATACATAAAATACTTCAATGTGTATCAACATATATGTCTCATCATGCTGAATACAAAATGTAAGTTGTGAAAAAGCACAATATGATTCTATTTACATGTAAATTGTTAAAACACTTAGTTGTGGTAAATCATCCAAGAATGAGAAAATTGTCCCCAAATGGCCAAACCCAGTCCCCAGCCTGTCTTTGTACAGCCTAAGAGCCAATAATGGTTTTTACAGGATTGAAGAGTTGTAAATATTTTTTTACAAAATCTTAAATTCAGAATATTCAACAGAGACCTACAAAGCCTAAAATATTTACTATCAAGAATTATATAGGGGGCTGGAGAGATGGCTCAGCGGTTAGGAGCACTGGCTGCTCTTCCGGAGGACCCAGGTTCAATCCCCAGCACCCACATGGCAGCTCACACTGTCTGTAAGCCCAGTTCTAGGGGATCTGACTCCTTCACATAGATATATATGCAGGCAAAATATCAACACACATAAAATAAAAATAAATATTTCTTTAAAAAAAAAAAAAAAA
>CABHPP010054480.1:0-20064 GCA_902168425.1 Peromyscus attwateri
TTTTTTTTTTTAAAAAAAAAAATCAGATGAAAACGTTCTGCCAATCTCAAAAGTTTCTTTTATTTCCAAAGTTGATCCTTGTACCTGCGGTTCTAATTTCAGTTTTTCTGAGTCTATCCTGGATTTGCTTCTGTTTGTATCACCACCACCAACCCCCCCCCCTTTTTTTTTTCAGGGTCTCATGTAGCCCATACTGGCCTGGGATTCACTGAGTAGCTAAGGATGATCTTGAATTTCGGATCCTTCTGCCTCCACACCCTGAGTTCTGGGATTTTGGGATTTCCGGCATATGCCGCATCCTCCATTTAATACAGTGCTGGGTATTGAACCTCTGGCTTTGTGCGTGCTAGACAACTGAGCTATACCCCATTTTAGAACTACTCAGATCTTCTTTACCAGCACAGTGAAGTGGCTGGTATGCCGTGACTCCAGCACTCAGGGCAGAGAGAGGAGGATCCAGAGGCTAGCCCAGGCTACAGAGCAAGACTGTCTCAAAAAAGCCCAAATGCCTAGACTTTCCTTGATCTTGTACCCTCCTCATTCTCTTAACCCCACCCTCTACATTCTAAGAATAGAATTCTTATCTTTGGGGTGAGGATCCTTTTAGTAACCTGTTTTTCTCTGTCCTGGAAGAATGTTAGACACATAGATCTCACAGGGTGTAAAGCCTGCTGGAGCCCTGTGTTTTCTACCTAATGCCTTGTGTCCCTCTCCCAGTTCACTGTACTAAATTGACTTCAACCTGGACCTAACTAGCGACAGTCCCCTGTTTACCAGGAGGTCCTAACCGACTGTCCCCTGAGGGTCAGAGCCTGTGTTCTGGAAGCCCTAATAAGTCTCAGTAAACCAGCTGACAGAGCCAGATTAGTAGAGACAAACAGGAAAGGGAGTTTTATTCAGCATGACTGGGAGTAGGACCCATCCTAGAGTCTACCATGAGGGTAGAGTCTGACTACCACAGGTAAGCAGTCTGGTTAAAATGTGGTTCTGCGGGGTGGAGAGATGGCTCAGCAGTTAAGAGCGCTTGCTGTTCTTCCAGAGGACCCAGGTTCGATTGCCAGTCCGGGTGTGCTGGTCACTTTTTAAAGCACAGATAAGGAGGGCCGGGTGTTAGCTGTGACAGCATTCAGATGCACCTGCTCCCAGCCTTCTGTGTACCCCACTTGCAGACTTTATTCACCTTTGAGTCAGGGAGCTGCAGGTAGGATCACCAGCACAGGAGGCATGGGGCAGTGAAGCTGTGAACGGTAAAGAATGGCTCTAAGCAGGAGATGAGGCCTGTCCTGGAGACCAGCCCCAGTGTGTTTTTCACAGGGGAAGACATGCCGACTGCCAAGCAGTTAGCTGACATTGGCTACAAGACCTTCTCTGCCTCCATGATGCTCCTCACTGTGTACGGAGGTTACCTCTGCAGCGTGCGCGCCTACCGTTATTTCCAGCTGCGCAGTGCCAGGCGCCAGGCGGCAGAAGAACAGAAGACTTCTGGAGTCCTGTAGAGCTCAGCTTTTGCTTCTGAGCGGCCAGGCTTGAAACGTGAAATGGAAAGACCTCCCCTGTACGTCATCCATGGCAAGAACTGAGCCACGATGGCTCTCACACCTGCTGGGCTAAAGTGCCGTGGTTTCTGTGGTCCTACCGGCTTGTGCCATTTTGACAGTGTGTGGAGGCTGTCAGATGAATGGGAATGTGAGGATGAGGTTTATTACAGAGATGAAATAAATATTTTTGTGTCCTAGTGTTTTTGTGTACCCAAAGAATGTGTACCCAAGGAATGAGAGGGATCCTGTCTTGAAAACAACAACAACAAATGCTTGGATCACAGAGGTGGAGCCTTGCCTGTCAGTTTTCTAATCACAGCCTGGTGTCTTAGTTCAGTTACTTTACTTTTGTTGTTGTTTGTTTGAGACAGGGTCTCTACGTAGCCCTGGCTGGCCTGGAACTCTCTCTATAGACTAGGCTAACTTTGAACTAAGAGAGATCCTCCTGCCTCTGCCTCCCAGGTGCTGGGATTAAAGGCGTGCATCACCAAGCCTGGCGGCATCTTTTCTATTGCTGTGAAGATACCATGACCAAGGCAACTCACAGGAGAGTTCATTGGGGGGTTACAGTTTCAGAGGGTGAGTCTATCACCATCATATCATGGTGGGGAGTATGGCAGCAGACAGATAGGCATGGCGCTGGAGAAGAAGCTGAGAGCTTAATCTCTAACCCACATCCACAAGGCCAGTGACACACCTCCTCTGACAAGGCCACACCCCCTAACCCTTTCCAAACAGTTCCACCCATCAGGGATCAAGTATTCAAATATATGTGTCTGTAGGGGCCATCCTCATTCAAAGCACCACACCTGGGTTGCTGGGCCTCATCACCCATGAATTGAGAGACTCGGTTTTAGCAGTATTATCAGGCCACAGCATCTTTGAGATGAGGTGCTCCAGAATGTTTTCATTTGCTCAACTCCTGGTGCCGGGCCACAGAGCCTTATGCATGCCGTAGATAAACATGCACCCTACCACTGAGACACACCTCCAGCCTCTGTCATAGCATTGATGCAAATCCCTTGAAAAAAGCTCCCTGGCCAAGTGACCAAGAAATGGGGTATTTGAACCAGCAGGGCTGGATGAGGGAAGGCAGGCCCTTACTGTGTGGATCTAATACAGGGATGTGGAAGAGGGCTAGCTCACAAAGGAAGGGTTGTTGGCTCGCATGCAGTAAAGCGGCTCATGGGATGCAGCCAGCAGTGGAAGGTAGGCTTTGAACCCTGCTTCTTAGTGCATTGTGAGTCTGCATGTAGCTCTTGCAGAGATGGAAAGAGGATTCGAAAGAAGAGGGAGGGGGGATGGCCCAGTGGGAGCTTCTGGTCAAGGCTGGTGATCTGAGTTCGATCCTGGAGACGCACGTGGTGGGGGAGAGAACTGACTTAACAAGTCTGACTGCCACATACGCAGCATGGCATGTGTGCCCCCACCCCTCGCCAAGTAAGTAAAATATAATAAATAAAAGTGCATTCAAGAAAAGCCTTGGGCTGGAGAGATGGCTCAGCGGTTAAGAGCACTGACTGTTCTTCCAGAGGTCCTGAGTTCAATTCCCAGCAACCACATGGTGGCTCACAACCATCTGTAATGAGATCTGGTGCCCTCTTCTGGCCTGCAGGTATATATGCAGATAGAATACTGTATACATAATAAATAAATAAATCTTAAAAAAAGAAAAGAAAAGCCTCACCGAAAGGAGAGGTTCCTGCCACTACCCCCTTTAGAACTTTGTTTACCATAGCCATGTGTTTACTTCTTGTTACTTAGTTTTTTGAGACGGTCTACGGTCTTATTATGTAGCTACATGGGCCAGGCTGACCTTGACCTTGTGGTGACCCTTCTGCCTCTGCTTCTCAGGTATGGGGATTACAGCCTGCATCTCCGTACCTGATCTCCGTACCTGCCATATATTTTATGAGTTTCTACATTACAAAAGCACACCCAACAATCCAAAGAAAGAAACGAGAGGACCTGCTCCTGCAGAGGACTCAGGCTCAGTTCCCAGCGCCTGTAATCCAGTTCTAAAGAATCTGACCTCCTCTTCTGGCCACATGCAGGCAGAACAGCCACACACATAAAAATAAATCTTTAAAAAAGTTTTAAGGCCGGGCGGCGGTGGCACACACCTTTAATCCCAGGCAGATTGCCTGGTCTACAGAGCAAGTTCCAGTACAACCACAGCTACAAAAAAAAAAAAAAAAAAAAAAAAAGTATAAATAAAAAGTACAGCTTTTTAAAGGTTTCTTTTTATTTGATGTCTATACATGCAGTGCCCAACCCATCAGGAAGAGGCAGGAAAAACCAGTTAGAAAGCAAATACAAATACATTAGGACCAAGGTACAATTTGTACAAAGAACAAACATATTAGGATATCCTGGACCAAGGTACAATTTGTGCATATCTAAATAGTGACATTTGCCAGGCGTGGTGGTGCCTAACTTTAATCCAGCACTGAAGGAGGCAGAGATGAGGGGATCTGAGAGTTCCAGGCCAGTCAGGCTACACAGACCGTCTCAAAAGAAAAAAAAAGTGACACAGTCCAGCCATAACCATAAAGATCAGGTGGGCTGACCAGGGTGAAGCAAGGCTGTCCGCCAGAGGAAGCAGTGACAGTCATGGTCTGCTGTCTGCAGAATGGCCATCTCAAGGAGTCAAAGATCAGGACTCCAGTATGTATTTTCTTTAACGTACAAAGATTCAAGTGACTAGTATGTTCGTGTTTATGTTTCAGAGTGAAAGAAATGTGATCATAATGTGGAAAAGACTACATAATGTGTAGATCATGTAGAGAAGTGAACTATACCAAAGACATTCAAGTTCTAAGCTTACAGAAATATGTCAAGGGCCAGCAAGATGGTTCAGTGGGTCAAAGTGCGTGCCACATCAAGCCTGACAGCAGGAGTTGCTGGGCCACGCGCTGAGAAGAGAGTACTAATGCCCAGAGCTGTCCTGACTGCTACATGTGTGCTGTGACATGCACACACACACAATACAAAAAAAATTAACAGAAACAAAACACAGTGCCTCAGCTGGGCAGTGGTGGAGTACCTCTTTAATCCCAGCACTCGGGAGGCAGAGGCAGGTGGATCTCTGTGAGTTCGAGGCCAGCCTGGTTTCATAGAGAGTTCCAGGACAGCCAGGGCTACACTGAGAAAGCCTGCCTCAAAAAACCAAAACAAACAAACAAATAAATAAATAAATAAAGTAAGTAAATAAATAAATAAAAATTTTAAAAAAGAAAGAGAAATAAGAACTGGAGAGATGGCTCAGTGGTTAGGAACATGGACTGCTCTTCCAGAGGACTGGGGTTCAATTCCCAGCACCCACATGGCAGCTCACAACTGTCTAACTCCAGTTCCAGGGGATCCAATGGCCTTTTCTGGCTTCCACCAGCACCAGGCAAGCACACGGTACACAGACATACATGTAATAAACATACACAAAATATTAAAAATATATTTGAAGAGAGCGTGGAGGTGGGAGGTGGGTATACTGGGGAGTGTCCAGGTTGATGGGAAGAGGGATTCAGGCTGGATATGATCTAGATATGTTTGAAATTATCGGATAATAAATTTCAAAATGCTGCAAGAGAAAAAACAAACACTGCACAGAGCCCACAGAGATCTTTCAGATGCATCCACACAGCTGCAAAGTACATGTTGACAGCAAGGTCAGGCAAACCACTTGAAAGAACAACAGGAAGACCAACAGGAGCTTTTAAAATGTTTTACCACACTTACTTATTCGTGTGGAAGTCAGAATACTCAAGAGGTTGAGGCAGGTATGTACCTGAGTTTGAGGGCAGCCTGGACTACACAGTTCCACAAGAGCCAGGGCCATAGAATGAGTGAGACCTTATCGCTAAAGACTTAATAAATACTTTTCATTTATTTGTTTACAGTATATTTGTGTATGATTGCATTAGTGTATGAGGACCATGTACATGCAGGACCTTACAGAGGCCAGAAGAGGGCATGGGATTCCCTGGGGTTAGAGCTATAGAGGGCTGTGAGCTGCCATGTGGGTGCTGGAAAGCAAACCTGAGTCCTCTGCAGGAGCAGTAATTGAGCCATCTCTCCTGCATCCTAAATTAAGTTAAAATAATAAAAAAATAAACAGAAATAGAACTTTGTTGGGCAGAAAAGGAATGGAATTATGCTTACAAGTGATGTAGGAGTGTGTGAAAGATACAAATTCTGGCTTAATGCAGACTAAAATATACTGAGACAAGCATCCAGAAATAGCTGAGCTTCCAAGAAAGAGACATAAAAAGACAGAATTGGAAACTAAAAAAACGACAGTATGACTTAACACAGTTCCTGGGGGAGGAAGAGGCAAAGTAACTTAAGGACTTTGGTTTGAATTCAATAGACAATGGAGCTGGAAAGATGGCTCAGTGGTTAAGAGCACTGGCTGCTCTTCCAGAGGTCCTGAGTTCAATTCCCGGTAACCACATAGCAGCTCACAACTGTCTATAACTCCAGTTTCAGGGGACCTGATGCCCTTTTTTGGCCTTCCTGGGCATCAGGCACATATGTTCATAGACATACACACAGGCAAAACACCCATACACATAAAATAAAAATAAATAAACCCAGCTAGGCATAGTGGCACATGCCTTTAATCCCAGCACTGGAAAGGTGGGTTGATCTCTGTGAGTTCCAGGACAGCCAGGGCTACACAGAGAAAAACCTGTCTCCAAAAACAAAAAATAAATAAAAAAATGCTATAGACAAGACTAGCTACATGGAGGAAGCTATTACAGAGTCCCACCTGTAGCTGGAAGTTTCGCAGGTCCCATCCAGCCCGAGGTCCCACAGCCACTTATCAAATAATCATTCAGAGGCTTTATATTAATTATAAACTGTATGGCCTATGGCTTCTTGCTAGCTAGCTCGTATAACTTAACTCAACCCATTACTATTAATCTGTGTGTCACCACGTGTTCTGTGACTTTACCTGTGTCCCATTACATGTTGCTCCCTGGACGGTAGGCTGGCGTCTTCCCCGACTCCGCCCTTCTTTTCTCTGTATCTCTGCTTGGATTTCCCCCCTGCCTCTAAGTGGCCTTGTCATAGGCCAAAGCTGCTTTATTTATTGGCCAATGGGAACAACACATGTATTCACAGCGTACAGAAAGACATCCCACAACACCCACCAGTTAGAGACCCTGAAAGAACAATAGTCCTGAAGAAAGAGAGTAGATTTAATATATATATATATTCAATATATATATTTATATATATTGAGTGTGTATATATACATATACATACACACACACACACACACACACACTCATTCAGCAAAGGGAAAAGCAAGGAAGTTTGTGTGCCTGGGCTGTGGAACCAGGGGCTGGAGAGATGGCTTAGCAGGTAAGAGCACTGGCTTCTCTTCCAGAGGACCTGGGTTTGATTCCCAGCACTCACATGATGGCTCACAACATCTGTAACTCTAATTCCAGGGGATCCGACACTTTCTTCTGGCACCAGGTACACATGTGGTACATAGAGATACATAGACATATATGCAGGCAAAACACCAAACATGTATGCGCGCACATGCGTGCGTGTACACACACACACACACACACACACACACACACACACACACACACACACCAGGAAATTGATCTCAGATTATCTGTCTGGGATTTCTCTGGAGAAACGTGTACATGCTACTGCACACAACAATGAATCTTAACCACCACCAAATTCCAAATGGCTCAGAAAGTAAAGGTGCTAGCCGCTCGAGCCTAGGGACCTGAGTTCAATCCCAGGACCATGTAAAGGTGGAAGGTGAGGACCAACTCCACAAAGTTGTCCTTTGACGTCTGCATATCGTGAATACGAGAATGTGCCTGCACACAAACACACAGTAATGATAAAGCAAAACAAGTACTAGCACCAGAATATAGAAAACACCCTCTGCGGAGTAAAGTGACTCCCCAGGCTGGTGGGGTGGGTCAACAGGGAACAAACGCTCCCCGTGCAAGCCTGATGACTGGAATTCGATCCCTCAAACCCGTGGGGGAAGGAACTGACTCCTGCAGGTTGTCTCTGACTTCCACACAAGAACACCCACTCACTTGCACACACAATAATAAACACTTTAAAAGGTAATCCGGGCTGGAGAGATGGCTCAGAGGTTAAGAGCACTGACTGCTCTTCCAGAGGTCCTGAGTTCAATTCCCAGCAACCACATGGTGGCTCACAACCATCTGTAATGAGATCTGGTGCCCTCTTCTGGTGTGCAAGCATACACACAGAACACTGTATACATAATAAAGTTAATCCAGTAGAGGGGAAGGGGTGGAGTCAGGGAGCAAAGGCAATTCTAACAGACTCCTGCTCCAGTCCATTACACTTGACTCCGCTGTTTGGGAGAGCCTGTGGCACAGCAGAGATTCTCTTATCACAGTGTCCAGGAAGAAAGATGAAGGGGATAGGGACAAAACAGACCCTTCAAAGGCACACCTCCAGTTCAGGGCCTGGTCTCATCATACACACACCCAGCCCACATTAAAAATACAGTTAAAGAATACGAATGTCATGCGTCAGTTCTAGTCTTACTATGTAGCCCCTAGATGGTCTGGCCTCGAACTTACAGAGTGCTGGGATTAAAGGCATGCGCCAGCACCGCCTGGCTTCTGGACTTTCAAAAGCACTGTCAGAAGCCTTCCTGATTAGTTCTGACAAATTGACCACTTCAAACTTCATTTCCCTTACCCACACTGTTCTAAATCGAGCATCTTAGTCCACTTGGTGCTACTGTCTACCTTAGTGAGTCAGAATACCTACTCCTTTGTGTGGGGGAGACTGATGGCATCTTGGAGGAGTTGGTTCCTCCTACCATGTGGGGCCCAGGGCTTTTATCCACTGAGCCATCTTCTCAGCCCAGAAAAATTCTTTCCATTTCCCTTAAAAAAAAAAAAAACAAAACAAAAGCTAATGTCCTCGGCTGGCCTCAAACTCACAGAAGTCTGCCTGTCTCTGTATCCAGAGTGCTGGGACTACAAGTGTGTGGCACAGGCGAAGCACTGCTTTTCTTTTTCTTTTTTTGTTTTTCGAGACAGGGTTTCTCTGTGTAGCTTTGCGCCTTTCCTGGAACTCGCTTTGTAGACCAGGCTAGCCTTGAACTCAGAGAGATCTGCCTGGCTCTGCCTCCCGAGTGCTGGGATTAAAGGTGTGCGCCACCACCGCCCAGCTGCACTATTTTTCATTTTTGTTAAGTTTATTATTTTCAATTATGTATATGGGTGTATGCAAATAAGCACGTGCCCAGAAGTATCAAATATCCCTGGAGCTGGAATCACAGATGTTTGGGAGCCACCTGTGGGTTCTCTGGAAGAGCAGAACATGCTCTTAACCACTACAGCATCTACCTCTCCAGCTGCACTTTACGTCCTGTTTGTTGTGACTAAGTCTCTGCTGTGTAGCCCAGGCTGGCCTAGAATTCATGTTTCAGCCTCCAGAGCACTCAGATTACAGGCATTAAAGCATGACACACAGCTTTCAGCCTTCTTCACCACCACGCTAGCATCTCCCTGTACACAAAGCCTCTAGAGATATTTTTATAATTTAAATAACCACTAAGCAGAAAATTATTCTGGAATATCATTATTCCATGAGAAAATCTGGATTAGGACAAGTTTCTCCATGTTTGGTTAAAAGACAAAAGAGAATTAAGAACACACGGCAGACCCATATATGACTTAAAATGTCGTGTGGCAGGCTGTGTGGTAAGACGAGAACAGGGGCTGGAAGGATGTCTTGGCTTCTCACCAAACTATCCTTTGGTCCTGTTAGACATCTGTCTGCTGAGTAACGCTGCTGTGGCCATTCGCCTACTGCTGTGAGGAAACACCACAGCCAAAAGCGAGTTGGGGAGGAAAGGGTCTACTTTGTTTACACTTCAGCATTGCTGTTCATCACTGAAGGAAGTCAGGACAGGAACTCAAACAGGGCAGGAACCTGGAGGCAGGAGCTGATGCAGAGGCCATGGAGGGTGCTGCTTACTGGCTTACTGTACTGCATGGCTTACTCAGCCTGCTTTCTTATAGAACCCAGGACCACCAGCCCAGGGGTGGTCCCACCCACAATGGCCTGGGCCCTCCCCCATCCATCATCAATCTAGAAAATGCCCCACAGGCTTGCCCACAAGCCAATATAGTTGGGGCATTTTCTCAGTTGAGGTTCCCTCTTCCAAAATGATTATAATTGTGTCAAGCTAACATAAAACTAGCCAGCACACCAATTAAACACGTCACTTTTTCCTTAAAACAAAAAGCTCAAAGATGTAGCCATTCTGGCTAACTCCTCTTAGCATACACAGGAAGAAAATTTTGGATGTCCAGAGCCTCTTGAATTGGAACTAATTACTTAAAAACGGACCTATTTTATGAGTGTGTATGTGTGTACACCCACACAGGTGCTGTGAAGTGGAGCCAGAAGTGGCATCCAGATCCCCAGAACTGGAGTTATGAGCAGTTGTGAGCTGCCCTATATGGGTAAGTGCTAGAAACCAAACCCAGGACCTCTGCAAGAGCAGCCTCTGCTCTTAACTGCTGAGCCATCTCTCCAGCCCCTGGGGGGGGTTGGGGTGGGGAAATCTTAATTATGGAGCATGTCTGTAACAAAGAGGCTCAGGCAGCAGGATGTCAGACCCTGACTCCAAACAACCCCAAATGTAACCAGGGCATCAGTGACAGTTACTAAAGAGAAGACCGGAGAGGAGGTTCAAACACTTTAATTACAGAAGAGTAAACAATAGTATAAAACCGCTAACAGCACACCCAGTGGCTGCCGCTCTCCACATCTCAGCTCATCCTCTCCCATCCCTCCCTGCGTACCGTTGAGTAAAGAGCAGGGCACCAGTAGTTGTCCCAGTCACCGTCAGGTGGTAGGAAGGGGATGCAGTAGAGGCCACAGTGATCCCCTAGCCAGAGTCCTTCATCAGGTGAAACACTGCTTCCTGCTCCAGAAGAACCGTTCCCAAAGCCTGGAGCTGAATCTGGCAGCACCATTTATTTAGAAGAATCAGGAACTTGGAGCCTCAAGAGCCGTGGGACAAGGACGAAGATGGTCTGGAGACAGACAGCGTAATTCAAGATGCAGCCAACGCTGGGTTTGAGGTGGGTTCAGAACTGGCTAGGCGATGCCTAGTGGTCCAAAACTGTGCCCCAACCCAGTCGATGAAACTCATCCATATGCACAATGCACAAACACACAAACACAGACAGAGAAATAATGTTACTGAAGGACCGGGGGCATTAAATACAAAACAGCAGAGTCTCTTTAAGACATGAAACTGTTTCTTTGATCCTCCTCAGTGCCTTTCTGTCCTTCTAGTCACAGGACTGGAGATGTGGGGAAGCCCCAAAGAGCGGGTTACCAACAGCCTTACAAGTCCCACGCTCTTCAGCCCAGTGGCTGCCTCCCATGTGGCCGTTCACGCAGTTGGCGCCATTGCTGGAGCTGCGGCCAGAGAGCTTGTTTGTGTGGGTGGTCTCGTCTTCTTCCTCTGAGCTGCTCTCTACGTCACTGCGGTCATCCTTAGACACCTGAGTGGGACAGGACCAAGGCAGTAAACATGCTACTCCTTACAGAAACACAGGGCAGATTCATCTCAGAAAGACCACTTTTGTACACTGTCTCTGGTCTAGCCTAGGCTCAGGTGACAGAGTCAAAGTGTCCCCTGGAGCATTGGCTGGACTGTGAGTAGATCCCCTTCTTTCTGCTTGTCTCTCATCTGTCCTCTGTAAGTGTGAGGAAAACTCCAGCACCTTCCCCTCTTCCACCACAGGAACTGGGAAGGTCAGTAGAGGACTGCTCTTGTGGTTTTATCTCCTGATGACCGTGGGCACTGCGTTTGTTCACCTCGCTTACCCGAGTTCTGCTTTACTCCCCAAACTGACTCATGAACCTTTTTTCAGTAGTTCTGCTATCACTGGGCTCACCATGAAGTTTTGGCATCCCTAGGGCACTTAAAAGTCAAGATCGGGTGGGCAGTCAGTGTGGAGAGCCTTCCCAATCTTGACACCACCACCCCTCTCCACTTTTCGAGACAGGGTTTTTCTGTGTAGTTCTGGTGCCTGTCCTGGATCTCACTCTGTAGACCAGGCTGGCCTCGAACTCACAGAGATCCATCTGGCTCTGCCTCCCGAGTGCTGGGATTAAAGGTGTGCGCCACCACTGCCTGGCTCTGACTTTGCCTTTTACACATGTTTTTTGTTTTATATTTTTCAAACTCTCTATACTGGGCCATAAAATAAAGGAGAGGAAACCAGTGAAACCCGCATTAGGATGATGACCCGTGCACACACAGTGACTAGGCACTGTTTAGAGAGCACTGTGGGGAAGGGACACGGCCCTGGCTGCTGTTACGAAGGAAGGACATTTGCTTTAGATGAGCTGGGTGACCGCAGTGACTGGAGCTGTTGACTCTGAAGCCAGGGGGCTCTGATTACCTGATGGCTGGGGATTTCCACCAGAGGGCAGAACATCTCCAGATCTGAAGTGGAGAGGCTCAACAGCAAAACACATTCAAGACTAGACTTAGTCCGTGTCTTAATTTAGGGAAGGTATCTGGTAACCTCAGCTCCAGTCAACAACAGTCACACAGGTTAGACGAGCGAGCACATTCCAAGACAGAAGGGAAAGACAGCGGGAAGGAAGGAGGACCCACTCCAACGGGGCTTCTCCCAACTCTAGAAGCACAGATGCACTTACATGCAAAGGATGAAACTGTCCAGCTCCCACCAGGCATAGAAAAGAGCAAGGAGCTGAAGAAAGAGCAGAAGGTAGAGTCTGGCTCTAATCCTTCCTGGGTAGGCCACCTAGTCAGGAGAGAAAGGCAGAGGAGAAGAGAGATGTCCAGTAGCTACAACAAGATGCACAGGCACACCACACAAGCCCTGAACCCATTACGGCCATCAACAATGATGAGAGAGAAAGACTACCCAGGTTACGTTCACCCGTGCAGTCAGGGAATACCGTCTCCAGCAGAGCCCGCCTCACTCGGGAGTCTGCATGACGGACAGTGCTCTGGCTCCACACGGCCCGACTGCTTCAGGGTTTGTTCTACCATTAACTGGAGGCTCTAAGGGCTGGAATTAGCTAAGTGGTGGAATGTCTGTTCATCAAGGCTCAGCCTCCAACACTGTCTTAAAGGTGGGGTATCTTTCTTTGCGTTTTGTGTACTAAAAACCAAACATAGGCTTGCTCAAGACTCTTGCTTCAGACAGTGAGCAAGGCAGATGTCTAGCTGCTAAGCTAAAGCAATCTTGTGTACTGCAGTATGGTCACCCTAGAATAGCTAGTGAGCTACCACAGTTCTTAGACCACAACTCTCTTTTTGTTTATTTGAGACAGGGTGTCAAGTACTCCAGGTTGACCTCAAACTCACTATGTAGCAAGGGATGACCTCAGCTTCTGATCTCCTGCGTCCCCTCCCTAGCACTGGGACTACAGGCATGCATAAGGTGCCATGCCTGGTCTGCGTGGTCCTTCATGCAGCGGCACTCTAGGGGCTGACTGTGGGGCTGCTGGTGTGGCTGAGGGTCCCTAGCCTGGACAGAGGTCTGCTGAGTAATACCCATGCTCCTCAGGGTCCAAAGGAAGAAGGACGTGTCAGCCTTACCTTTCCCCGGATCAAGGCTTTAAAAGCAATTCTCGCAATTAGGTAAGACCAGATGACATGCAGAACCTGTAGGGTCAGGAGAAGGCCATTGAAGAGCCACCAGGAAGGGTAGGGCCCGATCATTTCCCAACTCTCAAAGAGGGTTGTGTTCAGAATCCTAGGAGGAGGAGACAACAGTCAGACTCTGGTTCGGCAGAGGGAAGCTGAGTCCCAGGACAGTCTTCTGTGCTTCTTCTGCACACTTTACAGTAGTTGCAATAACGGGGATATTCTTTCATAAGGAGTAAAAGAGTAAACAGAGGAGCCTACGGTGTTTTTACCTCTGAGACAGGAGGAAGAGATGGACTCTTAGGAAGTGATGGGGTATCTCACTATCAATCACTTCAAATACGCAGCTGCACAACACTTGACAGCAATAGGCCTATAGTCAAATCCTAGGAATGATTTAGAGTCTTAGGTACGGGGGCAGCAAGTGGTTGATTTGCTGAGACTAAGCAAATTTCCAGCACAGTCACTAACTTCGTAGTCTAGGGAATGAGTACAGAAGGGAATGCACGCACATGTCTGTGCTGGTCAGGGTGAGGCAGAGGGCATACAGCGTGATCAAAGCAAGAAAAGCCAGAATCCCTGTGACCAATGCAAGAGGGCAAAGGAGTGATGAGTGATCCGAGCATGGCTGAAGACTACCAGCAGAAATGAGCGAGAAAAGCCAGAATCCCTGTGACCAATGCAAGAGAGCAAAGGAGTGATGCGTGATCTGAGCATGGCTGAAGACTGCCAGCAGAAATGAGCAAGAAAAGCCAGAAGTACAAAACATATACACCCTGACTCACTAGAAACACTGCATAAGGCAGCTGAGGTCCTGTAAGAGTCCACAAAGGGTCAGCCTAGGTCCAGGGAAAGGCAGGGCACTGGGGTTCTTAGTATTTGACTGGCAAGAACAGATAGAAAAACTATATTGGCAAAAGGTATCATTAGATACCTACCACAGTTCACAGCCTTGAGCACTTACCACAGTGGATAGATTCCTAGACGAGTAACCATAAAAACTGCACTAAAGATCACAAAGAGGGTGTCACAGAGCCGCTGATATTTGGCATAATTGGCCAGCTTGGCAGCCTGGACAAAAGAAAAATTGAGTTGGGGAGAAAGTCAGTTCTCACATGTCAAGAAAGGGAGAGGAATGACGAAGCAGCAGGTCAGGCTCTTACTTCCAGCAAGAAGTCTGAGGAATCGTGGAGACACATAACCAGGGTCCCCACCCGGACCATGTTGTTGATGTAAGAGAAGGTGATGAGCCCAATGGTGGCCAAGTGATGCACAAACATGATCAGGAAGTCCTAGGAAGAAATGGCAGCAAAGGTTCCAGAGGCTGTGGGAACGCCCGCCCACCCAAAGCTCCCTTGGCTCAGCGGTTAGGAGCACTTTGGTTCCTAGCCCCCATGTGAGGCGGCTCTCAGGGGCCTGTAACTCTAGCTTCAGGGATCTGACACCCTCTTCTGGCCTCTGTGGGCACCTGGATTCACACACATGGACACATCCACATCCACATAATCAAAACTAAACCTTCCAAGTGCTAGAGAACTCTTAATTATAAACAACTCATCTTATTGCAAATACTTCCAGCTTTTAAGTTTAAGGCTTTTTTCCCCCTTGGGTTCACATGTCAAATTAAAACTGAGAAAAACCTCAGTTTTATAAATAAATAAACAAATATTGTTATTTACATTTATATATCATATATTGTATAGCATACATTGTGTAAAGTTACATATTTTATATTAAATAGAAATAATTCTTAGACGTTGTGGTTTAAATGTGAAGTGTTCTTCTCCACAGGCTTACATTCTGGGTGCCTTTGGCCCAGCTGGTGGCGCTACCTTGGGAGGCTGTGGAACCTTTAGGAATGGTGGCCCCAGCTGGCAGCAGGCTGGGGGCTGACTGCAAAGGCTCTACCAGGCCAGTGGCTCCCAGGGCACCTTCTCTGCTTCCCGGGGCAGTGTGCAGCAGTCCCACCATTACTGCTGTGGCCGTGAACGGAGCTACGGCCACAGCTCCCCTGCTATGGGAGGGACGCAGCTGTGAACCAAACAGCCCTTCGCCTCCAGAGCGCTTCGGTCAGGTGCTGTGGTCCCAGCGACACCAGAGTGGAGAAGGAAGTGAATATAGAGTCTGTCCTTCCTGGGGGGGTCATAATATCTACGTCATAGCGAACTATCACTCTGTGGGTAGTCAATTCACTTTTCTGAAATTGGTTTTCTAAAATCAAGCCTTTTTCTGAACCGGGCCTTGGTACCCCAAGTTCTAATTCCCTGAGCTTTGCTACAGAAGGACAGGAGAGCAGAGAAGGAAAGAACGTGCTTATCTGTGGCCTTGCTGTCTTCCCCGCTGCCCCGACCACCTTAAACACGTCCACCATTAGTCAGAAAGCCAGTGACAGTCCCGTCACACCCACTCTCTCACACGAGGGAGAGCCCGTCACGGTGACGGTGGTGACAGAGAGCAGCTGACGGCTGACAACTTACCTTTCTTTTAACGTCTATAAACTGGGAAAACATGAGAGACCAGTAGAAAGCCAGTTCCATGATGTAGTAGTAATAAAGCTCTCTCGAGAGTGGCTAGAAGAAAAAAGGGCAGCTAGAACAGCAGCCCCTCAGGGGCACCCCATCTCTACAGCAGCCACACATTTTAGTTCTTTTCTTCACTGTTCCCCAGGATCTGCAACAGCTGAGACTGGATCAGTATGAGACAAGAACTTTTTCCTTTGCGCCCTGTAAACTCGTCTTGGCTCTCATCTTCTAGAGAGGAGGTAAGGTTAACACAGGCTCCCAGTCCCATCAGTGCATCTGGAATTCCGGATGGAACTGCCCTGGGCCTTCCCTCTTCCATCACTCTTTCATTTCCCTGATACTTCTAAAGTACAGACTAGAGTCAAGATGCCCTTATGAGGATTCTAATAGCTCCTGATTTAAAAAAGGCATCTGAGTCAAGAAGGACTTTATCAACACTAGGGAACTGCTTTTCTTTCCAGTACACCAGGGGACAAGCAGAAGCACAGCCTGGAAAAAGCTCACTAAGGTATTTCTGCCATAGGCCCCGGATATAGATACCTGGAATATACAACTCAAAAGGACTGACTCGCCAGGCAGTGGTGGCGCACGCCTTTAATCCCAGCACTTGGGAGACAGAGGCAGGCAGATCTCTGTGAGTTCGAGGCCACCTTGGTCTACAGAGCGAGATCCAGGACAGGCACCAAAACTACACAGAGAAACCCTGTCTCAAAAAACCACACCAAAAAAAAAAAAAAAAAAAAAAAAAAGGACTGACTCACAGTATCAACAGTATCAGGGAACTCTGTATGAACTATGCCTACACTGCCTGTCTTGGACTGATACTACACTCTCACCCACCCTAACACACACGCACGCACGCACGCACGCACGCACGCACGCACGCACGCACGGTCTTGAAACACCTTAGCTCCTACCTGATACGGATAGCTCTGCCAGCACTGTCGGGTGTCCCAGAACCAAGGCGTCTAAGAAAAAACAGATAACCCAGGTTGGCCTTTAGTCCCCACAGTGTTACAGGATCTACCCTATAGTCCTTTTCTCTAAGTGAGGGGTATAAGAAAGAGGAAAGCTAGGTGTGGTGGTGTACCAGCAATCCCAGCACTTGGGAGGCTTGAATATCGATGTCAAGTTTGAGGCCGTCTGAACCAAAAGCAGATTAATGGCCAGCCAGGGTTATCTAGCAAGAGTCTGTCTCAAAAAACCAAAACCAAAGCAAAGCACCATCACAACAGAAGACGAGGCAGAGAAGAGAAAAAAATCTCCTCGCTCTGCTTTTGAGAGACAGTCTCTCACCATTTAGCTCAGGTTGGCCTTGAACTCATAGAAATCCTTCTGCCTTGGCCTCTCAAGTACTGGATTTTGAGGTGGAGATTAGTTGGGGCTGCACAGTGAGTTCCGGACCAGCTTGGACCACATAATGAGGCCTTGTGTCAACAAACCAAAGTCTGGCTTGGTCTGGTGGTACATGCAGAGGCAGGAGGACTGCTCTGAGTTTTGGGCCAGTCTGTGCCACAGAGGCATTGGGGATCCTAAGTCAGCTCTTCATGGTTTCACGGGAAGCAGCTGACCAACTCAGTTCTATCTTTCTAGCCCCAAAATTTAAAAAAGCATTTAATATTTATTGATTTATTTAAATAGTGGGCACACTTGTGGGTTTGTACATGTGAATGGGTGTCCTGAAGCCAGAAAAAGAAGTCAAATCCCCTAGAGCTAGAGTTACAGGTAACTGTTGAGTCACCCCATGTGGGTGGCTAGGAACAGAATTCAGATCTTCCACATGAATAGCATGCGTTCTTAACCTCTGTGCCATCTCTCAATCCTAGCCCCTGAGTTTTCATATGTGCATTTGTCTATGTACATGAGTGCAGGTGCCTGGAGAGGCCAGAGGTGCTGAGTCCCCTGGAGGTGCAGCTGCAGATGGTTATGAGCTGCCCAACTGCTGGGCACTGGACTCTGGCCCTCTGCAGAAGCAGTATGTGTTCTTTTTCATTTTATTTGATGTGTATGGCCTGCACTTCTGTCTGTTTACCACAGGCATGCAGTGTCCACAGAAGCTCAAAGAGGGTTACAGATGGATGGTTGTAAGCCATTATGTGGGTGCTGGGAATTGAACCTGTGTCCTCTGGAAGAGCAGCCAGTGCTTTTAACCACTGAGTCATCTCTCTCTCTATTCTTTTTTTTTTTTTTTTCAGGACAGGGTTTCTCTGTGTAGTTTTGGTGCCTGTCCTGGATCTCACTCTGTAGACCAGGCTGGCCTCGAACTCACAGATAAGCTCCTGCCTCTGCCTCCTGAGTGCTGGGATTAAAGGTGTGTGCCACCACCTCCTGACTTCTATATTTTAATTTTCAAAAATTGCAAAAATAAGCCTAGGCAGTGGTGGCACACGCCTTTAATCCCAGCACTCGGGAGGCAGAGGCAGGAGGGTATCTGTGAGTTTGAGGCCAGCCTGGTCTACAGAGTGAGTTCCAGGACAGCTAGGACTACACAGCGAAACCCTGACTCCCAAAAAAAAAAAAAAAAAAAAAAGGCCAGGCACGCCAGTGTCTTGCTTGCCTCTAATCCCAGTATTTAAGAGGCTGAGACAGGAGGATTGCCATGAGTTGAAGGCAAGCCTGGAGTTCATAATGAGAGGTTTTTTTTTTTGTTGTTTGTTTGTTTTTGTTTTTTTGTTTTTGTTTTTTGGTTTTTTGGTTTTTCAAGACAGGGTTTCCACCACCACTTTCAATGGCTTTTCTTAAAACAGAAACAAAATTTTGGGAGCTAGGGCACGAGCTCAGTTAAAGCCCTTCCTAGCCAAGAGTGAGAACCTGTTAGGATCCCCAGCTACCACATAAGACACCAGAACTGTGCAATTCCAGCACCGTGTAAGGGCAGGTAAGGAGAAGGGAAAGTCAGGTGAGCTATGGGCTTAGTCTCAGAACTCAAGGTGAGGCGGGCGTGACAGCACAAGCCTAATCCTAGTGCTCTGGAGGGAGAAGCAGGCGGATCACTTAGTTCCAGCTCAGCCTGGTCTAACTTGTAAGTTCCAGGGCTACATAGGAGAGGGTATCTCAAAATAAAACAAATACATAAATGGTTATCAATTTCATCTCCTCCTGGAAGAACAAGACTTTTTTAAGTGCTCTGCAAATCACTAAGTACTATTCTGACTTCATTACTAACATCATTAGAGGGAAAAAGTAGGCCCTGAGTTTAGTGAGGTCAAACCCAAGGTAGAAGACAGCCAATTAGCATATATCCTGCATTTAATCCGCAAATAAACTGTACGTAAGATGAGGAATGCATCACAACAGAAACACTTGAGGAACAATAACTGCCTAAACCGGGAGTGGTGTCGCATACACCTGTCACCCCAGCAGTGCAGAGACTGAGGCCGAAAGGCCAAGGCCAGCCTGACCTCAGAAAGAAAGAGAAGCAGCTGAAGGGATTCAATGTTTACTTCTAGAAACCAAAGCATCTAGACATGTTTAGAATCCAATGAGAGGACAGAAAGAGTTTAGACTCACCAACCAGAGAAATCTAATTCCGTAGCAGAACACACATAAATAAAAAGTGAATCTCCACCTGGGTGAGCAAAGAGTAGAGGTTAGATAAATGAGCACGAAGGGAAAACCCACTTTCAGGCTAGAGAATTCGGGATAGCACTGGGACAGAACTGATCTCCAAAAAGCTGGAGTCACTGCTGGACTCTCCTTTCCTATTAGACTCCTTCCTAAGACCCAATTTTTAAATTGCATGACCGTGACTGATATCCATTTCTAGAGAATTAAAAACTGTGCTTTCACTGGGCATGGTGGCACACACCTTAGATCTCAGCACTTGGGAGGCAGAGGCAGGCAGATCATCTTTGAGATCAGCCTCGTCTACAAAGCAAGTTCCAGGACAACCAGAGACACCCTGCATTGAAAAACCAAAAGAACTCGGTGATTTCAAGTACAATATTTCTCAGAAAAGGGAAACTTCCCACAAAAAAGTAAATATAGAACAAGTTGGTACTATTTTTACCAAGGTAAGCAGGGGTGTACATACCTACCTATATAAGTGCAGTTACTGGAATTCACTTCCAACCTATTTTTTAAAAGGTTTATTGTATATTTATTTTGGTTTTTCAAGAAATAGGGTTTCTCTTTGTAGCTCTGGCTGTCCTGGAACTCAAACTCACTCTGCAGACCAGACTGGCCTCTTCTGAATGACAGATCCACCTGCCTCTGCCCCCTGAGTACTGAGATAAAAGGTGTGCACCACCGCACCCAGCTTGTATCAATTTTTAAACTGTGCGTGTGTGTGTGTGTGTGTGTGTGTGTGTGTGTGTGTGTG
>CABHPP010054482.1:0-10549 GCA_902168425.1 Peromyscus attwateri
TGTGTCTTACAAGTAAAATAAATGCTACCACTTCAGAACCTGATTCTATGTAGTAGCTTTATTCCTAATTAGAAACAACGATCTTTGTTCATTTTTGTAATAATTCCAACCTACGTCTTTCTGACTCATTTCCTATTCAGTTGTATACTATGACCTTGAGTTAATTTAGGAAACTTGTGTATTCCTCTGATTATGTAAATCAGTGAGGTGTTTCCTGAGAAATGTGTTGACTTGAACTAACTCAGGCAATATGGCAGGCAAGGATGCAGTGTATACTTCTTACTGGAAACATTCTGTAGAGGCAGGCAGTCTGCTGAACTGTGACTCATATTGATAAAACCAAACCCTGAGTTTTAATAAAAGCTGAAAATTTATAATCTCTCAGTTTTGATCACTGAAACTTACCTCATACCAATTTAAAGGTATTTTATTCTATATTACTCATATAACTAAAAAATGTTAAAAACTATTGTCAACTAAAATATAGCTAGTTATTAGGTGTTAAAATAGTCTCCTGTTAGCAATGTTTCAATATAAAAAAATCATCCAGGCATAACTCTAGAGCTGATGAAATCTAGTGTAAATCAATGAGTTATAATTCATATAAAAGTTATTAATTTTTCATATATTTTCAACAATTATTTAACAAATATTCTATCTTAAGTGGAATGGGAAATCTTTTTTAATGCTTTTACATTGGTTACCATCAAAAAGCAATGGCTAGCACACATAAAAGCCTAGAACTACCAATTTCAAGACTGTTTCAAATAGAAAATAATGCTTCCAAGAGTTAGTCAGTAAATCTCAACTCATAAAGCCTGATACTCTGCATTAAATCAATGCAATTGTGATTAAGTAAATACATATTTAATAGAATAATAAGATTAATTAATTATTAAAGTTGCTCCAACATTTCTTCCTAGAAATAGCTATGTTTTTAAAAAGTAAAATGTTTTAATCTTTTAATATTATGATTACATAAATTTTAGGTGTTTAAACCCCCTGGACTCATTTAATGTCAATGAATTTGTTTTGCTTCTTTAGGGGTGTAAAATGAAAACATTTGCTGTGTTGCTAATGTGCTTAATGTAGCAGGAATCTTAATTGTTCTAATTAATAAAAACAAACCTGGATCCAGTTATTGGCGTCAATGCTGGAAGATCAGAGAAGCAAAACAAGCCACAGTCACCTCAACTTGCCAATTCCTCAGCTGATCCTGTTTCCTCAGACTAGGAGCTTCTGAGTCCTCATCTGGAATGAATCTCAGATGAACTGCTGCTCAAACGCCTAAAAGCTTAACCTGCCTAATTCCTGGTTTTCACGCCTTATATACCTTTCTGCTTTCTGACCTCACTTCCTGGGATTAAAGGCTCACTTCCTGGAATTAAAGGCATGATTCACCATGCCTGGCTGTTTCCAGTATGGCTTTAAACTCACAGAGATCTGGATGGATCTCTGCCTCCCAAGTGAAAGGATTAAAGGCGTGTGTGCCACCATTTTCTGGCCTCTATATCTAGTGGCTGTTCTGTTCTCTGACCCCAGATAAGTTTATTAGAGTCACACAATATTTTGGGGAACACAATACCACCACAGCTTAACCCTGCAAAGTAGCCATGCTCACTGAGGTCATCATACACTCTTTATGTGTTGTCATGTCAGTAGTATGTGTGTCTTCACACCGAACCAGAAATATCAAGATTCTTAATGTTGACTTCTATTAGTTTCAGTTTTTCTTTCTCCATCCTCTCTGCTGTGATTTGAAAGAAAATGGCCCCCAAAGAGATTTGCACTATTAGGAGATGTGGCCTTGTTGAAATAGGTGTGGCCTTGTGGGAGGAAATTTGTCACTCTAGAGATAGGCTTTGAGGTCTCATGTATGCTCAAGCCATGCCCAGTGTCTCAGACTACTTCTTGGTGACTGTAAGTCAAAATGTATTAACTCTTAGCTACTTCTCCAGTACCATATCTGCCTGCATGCTGCCTTGCTTTCTGCTATCATGATAATGGAGTAAGTCTATGAACTCTAAGCGAGCCACCACAATTAAATGTTTTCCTTTATAACAGTTGCTGTATTCATGGTGTCTCTTTGTAGCAACAGAAACCCTAACTAAGACATTCTCCAAATTTGCCAAGTATGATTCTGTCAGTGTTTTCCGACTCAAATAAAATACTGAAGATAAAGGGAGTCATATATTTCCTGCAGTTATTTCCTACCACCAATTCAAAGTCTTTCAAGTAAGAATAAAATACTACTTGAAAGAAGAATTGGGATAATACATATTATGGATTATTATAACTATTACTCTTTGAGTCACCAAAAGCACAGCATGAAACAGGGTTTCAGGGGCATAAATTTGCTTTGGGAGATAAAACAAAATGAAGCCATAAGGAAATGGAACACGCAGAAAGACAGAAAAAAAATGTTCTATAATGGGAAATACAGTTCACTTCCTCAGGCCCTCTGATAACCTGCAGGAGGCCCTCTTGATCCACTATTTTGAAAGACAAAAGCTAGAAGGCTTATGCTATTGCTCAACTCATCTTTTTTTTTTTTTCTGTCATCACTGCAGATAGTTCTCCAATGTATTTCATTGGAATTTATCTGAATGAAGCGTGATTAGGCATTCATAGAAGAGTCATGATGTAGCTGCTTGAGATCCATTCTATTAGTGTTTGAAACTTCACCATCTGCATTCACTGTCTTTGGGTGTTGTGAGTATGAGACCATGCAGAAGAAATGACTGTACCAACGTGTATATTGATATTCAAATCGTCTCTCTACAGATGACCTCATGAGTCACAATAAAGCTGCTTTGTCCCCAATATTTCTAGTATTTGTCTACCTGAAAAATATACCTATTGGGATAAATTTGTCACACAAATTTGTTGTGACTCCTGAAACAGGTATCCATGATCTTCTTCTCCTTCACCTATCAATTTTCCATAATACTAACAACCAAATCTAGAATGAGTTCTTGACAATGGAATTATAAGTTACCAATTACTACTTCATGGTTAGCTGTACAATATTACAGCTAATCTTGGTCTTGTCTGCTTGCCTATTTGACTATTGTGATGAAAGCATAGAAAGGAGCCAGAGAAGAAGAGTGTGCCAAATGCACACTAGTAGAGATCCAAGCCAGAATGATTGTTTTTGTCCTCCCTCTTTGTTTGGCTTTAATCCCAACTGCATCACTTCTATGGTACAATGGAGATTCTCAGTCGAAGCCCTACAATTGTACCTTGGTCATTCTGCAAAGTTCATCTAGCTTACTTTGGAATTTCAATTCCCATAGCCACCAGATTTCCTGAGGGTAGTATTCTGTAGCTTTTGATGACTCAGCAGAACTTTTGTAAGTATTAGGGTATTTTTGCTGAACAAGGCAAAGCAACTATATACGTTTGATGTATGTCTAATTGTGCTCAGTGTGCTATTCTTTAGGAATCTTTCACAATTTCCATTTATTTTATCTTTGCACACAAAACATAGATACTTACCTGCTTATTCCCTTTGGTCTTTGCTGAAATTTCCTTGCCATCCCAGACTGGCACTAAGTATGCTGAATTACTATGTAGCTTTTTTTTCCCTCCCCCAGACAGGGTTTCTCTATGTAGTTTGGGTGCCTGTTATGGATCTTCCTCTGTAACCAAGCTGGCCTCTAACTCACAAAGATCCACCTGGCTCTGCCTCCCCAGGGCTGGGATTAAAGGTGTGAGCCACCACACCCGGATACTATGTAGCTTTTGAGTATACTTGGAAGAAGTAAAATAGGTTTACCCAGCCATAGAAATAGTAAGCCTACTGAAGTATCTTGAAGAGTTTGTTACCTCTGTGTAGCCAAAATAAAAAGGATGCAAAGGATGAGGTATAGCTACAAAGGCTTCAAGTCTTGTGTATTTTCTCTTAATTAATGTTACCATTGAAATAGGTTTTCAATATTTTAAAAAAATTTATTAAATTAACTTGAACTATATTTCACATATTTTCTGCACATTTATACTTTCAAATTTGAATTGATGGCAGAAATATTTTTGTTCTTGAAATTTTAGCCATGATACCAAAGAATTATCTTCTGCTGAACAAAAAAAAAAAAAAAAATGGAAGTTTGAGGGACATTGTACTATGTAATGCTATACCAGTGCTCCAAAGAAATTCTCACTAAGTTAAATATATGCTGATTCTAGAGAGGATGAAAGGCAAGACTGAAAAAAATTCTTATCTTCTATTATAAGCCATGGTTATTTAAGTTGAACTTAATTAATATATAACATCCTAACATATGGACAATATATAGCAAGAAAAATTTTTATTTCTCTTCCAAGTTCACATGATATAGAATTCTCTACTAAGCAGTTGGGACTTGAGTTTGAAGTAGTTAAAACAAAAGAGAACTTTTAATACATAAAATATATACTCACTGACTTATTTTCAGTTTTTAGTACCAAGTTTGATAAAGAATACTCAGGTATTTCTGTTCCTCTGGATACAATCACACTGTCTAGTCCCTACCACTACAACAGAACACTAGCTCTAGCCTTTCTTTCCCCTGACTACATCTCTTGTGGACCTCATAGACCATCCCTTACTAAATTCTCTCCCCTAACTTGTTGCTGAATCCAAGCCCCCAACCTCAGGAGGCACAACCTGCTATACCACAAGAAATGACTGCCAGAAAACTAGGTTAGATAGACTGTTCTCAGAACTTCTTCCTGTCTCCCTATTTTCTCAGATGCAACCCTGCAGTCTTGTCCCTAGTGCTACAACAAAATACCAGCTGAAGCTTTCTCTCACCCCACCTACATCTCCTTTGAATCTAACAAAACTTCTCTTTCTAATCTCCCTCTTCCAACTCATCACTGTATCTCAGACCCGAAATCCAGAAGGCATCCCCTGCTAACCTAAGGACTACCCCTCCCAAACCAACAAGTAGGCTGAGGGCAGACCCAGATCTTCGCTACTGCTCCTGATATCCATTTCCTCTAGTCTTGTCCCTGCTCTGTAGCTGAAAATGTGCTATGGTGTCCCTTTCCTCTGTAATCCCATGCCCCATGGATCATAAAGACTTCCTCCAGTCTTTCTATATGCAACTCATTCCAATAACCAAGCCACTGGCACTAGCAGGCATTCGCTGTGAACACCCCAGCTGAATAAGCCAGGAAAAGAGGCAACACACAGGCATCACACTCTCTGAAAATCCAGAAAGGAAACAGAAACCAAGGAACAAAATACCAACCCCACAATGACAAATACAGAAAATGGCACCGAGAATTTTAATCATTCCAAACCCAGATGCTGAGTTGTCAGCATAAAAATAAAATCAACAACAGAAGGAACAAAATATCTCCACTAGAACCCAACTATCCTACTACAGCAGGCCCAGAATATTCCAAAACAGCTGAAGCACACACACACACACACACACACCACACACACACACACACACACACACACACACACACACACACACGACCTTAAAATAGCCTTTATGAATATGATTGAAGTCTTTAAAAAGGAAATTAATAATCCCTTTTAAAATTCAGGAAACAAGCCCTCTCCTATAACCAGGCAAGGTCTTTTTTTTTTTTAAACACATTTTTTTTCAATTTAATTATTTATTACGTATACAGCATTCTGCCTCCATGTATGGCTGCATGCCAGAAGAGGGCACCAGATCTCATTATAAATGGCTGTGAGCCACCATGTGGTTGCTGGGAATTGAACTCAGGACCTCTGGAAGAGTAGACAGTGCTCTTAACCTCTGAGCCATCTCTCCAGTCCACCAGGCAAGGTCTTAAGAAGAGTGACAGGGACACAAACTGTGGCGGTTGAAAGAAAATGACCCCCACAGAGAGTGGCATTATTAGGAGGTGTGGCTTTGTTGGAGGAAGTGTGTCACTGTGGGAGTGGGTTTTAAGGTCTCCTAAGTTCAAGTTATACTTAGTGCGAGACATACAGATTCCTTCCTTCTACTGCCTGGGGATCAAGATGTAGAACTCTCAGCTCCTTCTATAGCACCATGTCTGCCTGCACCCTGCCATGTCCTGCCATGACGATAATGGACTAAACCTCTGAAACTGTAAGCCAGCCCCAATTAGATGTTTCTTTTTATAAGGGTTGCTGTGGTCATGGTATCACTTTACAGCACTAGAGACCCAAATTAAGACATTAACATAGCCAAAAAACCTTCAACCTACAGTTTGTCCTCCCTGAAGAGTGTTCTGGACTCTGAGACAAGTGGAATTTCATAGTCATCAGAGAGAATGTATCCAGCAATTGATGGGACGTAAGGATCTGAGGCACCAGAGGGGTCAGGGAAACCACAAGAACACAGCCCACAGAATCAACCTACTCAAATCATGGGGTCTGACAGAAATCAGGGAGCCTGTGGGGGTCTGAAATAGACACTCTGCATATATATTATGGCTGAGTAACTTGGTGTTCTTGTGGGATTCCTAACAGTGGGAACTGGGTCTGTCTCTGACACTTTTGCCTACTTGTGTGACCCTTCTCTTACTGGAGTGCCTTGATGTGATGATATGTGGCTGACCTTACTGTGGCTTGTTATGTTGTGTTTGGTGGATGTCCCTTGAGAGAACATCGGTCAAAGAGAGGCTAACTCTATAAAAACTCATGACACCAATCATCCAAGTTATCTGGAAAACTATGAAAAGACCACATAGAAAAATACTAAGTATAAAAGAAATACAAGAAACGGAGTCCAAATGCCAAGAATATGTTTTCAACAAAATCAAAGAAGAAAATTTTCCGAACTTAAAGAAGGACATTCCTATAAAGGTACAAGACACATACAGAACACCAAATAATTTGGACTAGAAAAGAAAGTCCCCTTGCCACATAATAATTAAAACATGAAACATACATAAAAAGGAAAAAATAATAAACGATGCTAGAGAAACAGACATTTAACATAGTTAGGCTTTTATTTCTGTGAAGAGATACCATGACCACTTCAAGTCTTATAAAAAAAAAGTTTTAATTTTATCTGGCCCAGAGTTCATGGTGGGTGATACGTAGGCAGACATGGTGCTGGAGGCAGAGTGTTTTACACCTTGATCCTTAGGAAGCAGGAAGAGAACCAAGACGCAGTTCCTTCAACAACACCACACTTTCTCCAACAAGACCACACCGCCTATTATTGCCACTCCCTATAAACCTATGGGGCAATTTTCTTTCAAACCACTCCATTTTACTCCCTGGCCCCATAGATTTGTAGCTATATCATAATGCAGAAATGCATTAAGTCCAACTTTAAAGGTGCCCTTGACCTATCACAGGCTCAGCTCTGTAAAAGTCCAGAGTCCTTTCTGAGATTTATTCAATATCTTAATTGTAATCTCCTGTAAAATAAAAATGAAAAAGCAGATCACACATTTCCAATGTATTATGCCACAGGATATATATTACCACTCCAAAATGGAGGAAAGAGAGCATAACGAGGAAATACTGGACAAAAGCAAGAATGAAAAACAGCTGGATGAACCCCAGACTCTGTGTCCCCATTCTAATGTCAACATAGCCATCAGAGCTCCAATCCCTTTCACTTTTGTTGACTGGAACATATTCTCTTTCTTAGACTAGTTCCACTCCCTGTTAGCAGCTCCCCATGACAGGTATCCCATGGCTCTGGTATCTCTAACATTCTGGGGGCTTCAAGGAAATCCAAGGTTCACCTTTACTGTAGCTTCACACAGTGATCTTTCTAGGCCTCAGTTCATGGGCACTCCACAAGCCTGGCCTCAGTGTCCATCACAGATGGAGATTCCATTATCCCTGTCTTCTATCATTGACTCTAAAGCCAGAAAACATGGCTGAAACTGCCAAGTTCTACAGCCTACTGAAGTTGGAACATGCCCCCCTCATTCAAATACATCTTCACCAGCTTTCTAAGATTTGTGTCTTGGAACTCATTACCTAAAACCAGGCTGACCTTGAACCCAGAAATCTACTGGCCAATGCTTCTTGATTGTTTGGATAAAAGGAGTCTACCACCATTCTTGACCCTAAGCTGTTCTTTAATTCCTTCTCACAAGTTGAAAATTTAGCTGGATATGTTCTTGCCCAGTGGTAACCACTCCCTTTATTCCATTTAATATCAGGCTATTCTTTAATATGTTTATGTCCTTGAACACAGGACTTAGATCCATTACACCAATTGTGGTGCACCATTTCTCCTCAAATTATACATTTTCTATTTCCTTGCTCTGCTTGCTCATTTTCATTATAGATATGCATAAGAGTAACCAGTAATAACCACACAGTAGAGTCAATACTAGACTCTTTAAAGATTTTCTTTGCCAAGGCAATTAATCCAAAACTCTTCACTTTAGTCCTCAGACAGACTTTTCTTACAAAGGTAAAAAGCAGCCTTATTCTTTGCGGAAATATCACAAGAATGATCTATAGATCATGCATTAATATTCTATTACTCTGAAGCATATGAATTCAAGCCTCTACAGTTCAAATCACCCTCAGTAGCACTGTCTTCCATGCCCCTACTAGTATGATACATTAAGCCCCAATTTAAGTGTTCAATTTCTTTTCTAACTCAAAGTCCCAAAGTCTACATTCTTCCAAAAAAAGCAAGGTCAGACCTATCATAGAAATACCCCAGTCCTGGCACCAACTTCTGTCTTAGTCAGAGTTTTATTGCTGTGAAGAGATACTGTGACCATAGCAACTCTTATGAAGGAAAATATTTAATTTGGAATGGCTTACTGTTCAGAGGTTTAGTGCATTATTGTCATAGCAGAGGGCACACAAGCAGACATGGTACTGGAGAAGGAGCTGAGTATCATACAATTTGATCCTCAGACAACAGGAAGAGAACTGAGACACACTTCCTTCAACAATGTCATGCCTATCCCAAAAAGAACACACCTCTAAACAGTGCCACTCCCTATGAGCCTATGTGGGGCATTTTCTTCAAATCACCATAACCAAATAACATACAAACACAGACCTTTTATAATTGAATCCAACTTCTCAGTTGGGACTTTGAAAGCCAAAAGGGCCTGTACAGATATGCTGTGGATTCTAAAAGACCTCATATGCTAGTTCAGACTACTAAACCCAGCAAAACTTTCAATAACCATAGATGGAGAGAATAAGATATTTCACATTAAAGTCAAATATAAATAATAACATTTATCTATAAATCCAGCCAAACTGAAGGTGCTAGAAGGAAAACTCTAACATAAGGAGATTAACAACAAACATGAAAACATAGGAAATAATTAATCTCACACTAGCAAACCCAAAAGAAGGAAAGCACAGATTCTCTCTCTCTCTCTCTCTCTCTCTCTCTCTCTCTCTCTCTCTCTCTCTCACACACACACACACACACACACACACACACACACACACACACACACACACACTGCCACCACCAGCACCACCACCAACAGCAAAATAGCAGGAATGAATATAATTGATGTCTTAATTTGGGTTTATGTTGCTATGAAGAGACACCATGACCATGGAAACTCTTATAAAAGAAAACATTTTATTGAGGTGATGGTTTACAATTTCAGAGATTTAATCTATTATTATCATGATGGGGAACATAGCAGCTGGGAGTATGGTGGTGTACAGACAGACATGGTGCTGTAGAATTCTGCATTTTGATACAAATGCAATGAGAAGTGTATATTTAGTATACATGAGACCTCAAATCTCACCCCCACAGTGATATATTTCCTTTAATAAGGAGATATTTACTCCAATAAAGCCACATCTCAAGCTATTGCCACTCTCTTTGGGGACACTTTAAAAAAAAACACCACTATCAGTTACTGTTATTTTTCAGTATCAATGGTTGCAATTCATGAAATAATAATAATGATAATAATAATAATAATAAACAGACTTAACAGAATGGATGTAAAGACAACTCAACCTAAAGGCTAAATATTATTACATTCAGGATGAAAAGGTGGAAAATGATATTCAAATCAGAGAGACCTAAGAAATAAGCTATTGTAGTCATTTAATAGCTAACAAAATAGACTTCAAATCAAAACTAATCAAGAGAGATAGGGAAGGACACTACATACTCAACAAAGGAAAATCTCACCAAGATTACCTTTCAATTCTTAACAGCTATGCTCCAAACACAAGAGCACCCAAGTTTGTAAAAGACACAGGAATGAAGCTTAAATCACATATTGACCCACACACACCGACAATGGACAGATCATACAGACAAAACTAAACTGAAATACTGAAACTAACTGACATTATAAACCCTATGGAATTAACAAATATCTTTAGAATATTTGACCCAAACACAAAAGAATATAGCTTCTGCCCAGCACCTCATGGAACCTTCTTCAAAACTGGCCACATACTTGGACACAAAACAAGTCTCAATAGATACAAGAAAATTGAAATAACTCCCTTCATTCTATCAAACCAACATGGATTAAAGCTTTATATCAACAATAAGAGAAACAACAACAATCTTTTAATCTCATGGCAATTGAGCAACTATCTTCTGAATGAAAAATAGGTCAAGACAGAAAAAAAAAA
>CABHPP010054491.1:0-14803 GCA_902168425.1 Peromyscus attwateri
CCTGCTAAGGGACTTTCCTCTATTTACATTCTTGATAATGAAGGCCGCAGGTTCGGATGACCTACTTCCTCCGTCAGCCTCTGGGTCCTGTGAATTGAGCTACAGACTGTCGTTCTTCTCATCCCCACCAGGAGTCGCCCTCTCCCGTGGAACAACTCTCAAATGCCTATGGCCGCGCGGGACACAAGCTAAGGGGACTGTGGGCTTTGGCCTAAGGCCCAGCATCCATGTTCTCTGGTCTCAGTTTTCCCTTTAGTAAAAGGTAGGCAGGTGATTTCAGGGCCCTCAGCACTTGTGGCGAAAGGGTGTGGGTTGGAGAAGCACCCTTGACCCACCGTGTGTGGGGTCTCCTAAGGGGAAGGGAAGGAAGTCCGGCCAGTGTAGTTTTGGGATTCCTGTCCCCTATGGTAGGCCCTAGAAGAGAGGGAATAAGAAGGCCGGGACAAGATGCTCGGCTGACAGGTTCAGAACTGCAGATTCCTAAACAGGGTCATATAATACCTATGGGACAATCGGAGAATGTGTGTGTGTTTGGGGGCGGGGTGCCTGAAAAGTGCAGCAGGGAGAATATTAGCCCCCTCTGGAAGATAAACGGGGGTGGGGTGGGGGTGGGGAAGGTCCAGCGGAGTGAGAGAGGTTGGTTAAAGTTATCCAGAAAGACAGTCTTCAGTTCTCCGTGTTTGCCAAGGGAACTGTTGTCCACAGATAAACAGAATGGCAGACACAACTCGGTGCCTTCCCGTGAGGCCTAGTGCTTGGCAATGGGCAGGAGAGGAGCGAGATATGGGCCTTTCAGAGAGACCAGGGCTTTCCACAGAGTGAGTAAGAGCTAGCTGTGTGGCTACAAGAGATGACAGTCAGGATCCTGCCATGTGCCGAGGAGCCAGGTGCTGGGGTTTGGCTGTGAACTCTACAGAAACCAGGGCTGCCGTTTTTAGAGCTTACAACACCCTGGAGGCGGTACAGTCTAGCTCTGGAACGAGCCTGTGAGCTTAATTGCCATGGAAGCGTTGAGGGTAGGGCTTGGGGGCTGCTGAGGAAAGTTCTTCTAAGCTGTGGCCTGCAGGAAGAGAGGACAAAGAGAGGGTGTCCAGGGAAAGACTAGCCAGATGGAAGGCCCAGGTGAGGCGACTTTGCTCATCGCCCGCAGCCTCACCCAGGTTTCCTGAATACTAGGCCACCTCCTGTCTGAGCAGAAGCTGTGGGTGAGTGTGGTGGTACTCACATGGAATTCCAGCACTTGGGAGGCAAAGGCGAAAGAAAGATTGGGGCCAGCCTGGGCTACATGAGACTTTGTCTCCAACACACACACACATATACACACACACACACACCAAACCAAGAAAACCAAACAGAGTCATGTTTTAAGTATGAATAGCCCCAGAAAAGCATTGAAGTGGAGGGAGAGGGCTGGGCTCTGGGTGGGGGGTGTCATTCATTTGAAAAGAGACAGGTCCTTTTTTTTTTTTTTAGATTGAAAACATGCTTATATGTGTTTGTGTGTGTGGCATGTGTGCGACTATATGTGTATCACAGTGTCACAGCACGCATGTGAAGGTCAGAGGACTGCTTGCTGAAGTCAGTTCTCTCCTTCTCCCCCACGGGTCCCGGGGACCCGACTTGGATCACCAGGCAAGCACTTTTACTCACTGGTCCACGATTTTTTTTTTTAAAGATCTATTTGTATTATTTTAAAGTGTGTGTGTGTGTGGTGGTGGTGGGGGGGGTGTCTGTACACACTCAAGTACCTGCCTGCCGAAGCCTGAGGTCTTAGATATCCCTGGGGCTGGAGTAACAGGCAGTTGTAAGCTGCCTGACATGGATACCTGGACTCCATCTCAGGTCCTCTGGAAGAACAGTGTGTGCTCTTCAGCACTAAGCCATGTCCCTAGTCCCTCCAACATTTTTTAAAGTGTGATGTATGTAAACAAGGGGCTTCCTCCTTTTCTCTCCTTTAGGGGAAGGGGCAGGAGAGTTGAGACTTTTTTTTCCCTCCAAGACGGGGTTTCTCTGTGTAATAGCCCTGGCTGTCCTGGAATTCTCTTTGTAGACTCAGCTGGCCACGAATTCACAGAGATCCGCCTGCCTCTGCCTCCCGAGTGCTGGGGTTAAAGGCGTGCGCCACCTCTGTCTGGTGAGTTGAGACATTCTTATGTAGCTCTGGCTGGCTTCAACATTCTATGTAGCCAAGGTTGGCCTGGAATTCCCGAATCTCCTGTCTCTACCACTGCCAAGTGCCAATGACAGCTGTAGACTACATGCCTCAGCCTGTCTTCTTACGGGTTTGTTGGTTTGTTTTTGAGGCAGGGTCTCCTGTAGCCCCAGCTGGCCTAAAACTTATTATGTACCTAAGATAACCTTGAATTTATAGGCCTGATTTTATATGATGCTGGGAATCAAACCCAGAGCTTCATGCATGGTAGACAAGCACTCTACAAGCTGAGCTACATCTCAATCCCCCTACGTTTTCCCCTATCTTAAGAATGCCTTCTCCAAGCCAGGCAGTGGTGGTACACATCTTCAATCCCAGCACTCGAGAGGCAGAAGCAGGTGGATCTCTGTGAGTTCGAGGCCAGCTTGGTCTACAGAGTGAGTTTCAGGACAGCTAGAGCTGTTACACAGAGAAACCCTGTTTCAGAAAACAAAAACAAAAAGGCAGTGAAGGAACCGGAAAGATGAGTTGGCAGTTAACAAGAGTCCGCTCTCTTCCTGCAGGGACCTGCGTTCAGCTTCACCCACATGGGTTGACTCACAGCTGCCTGGAACTTCAGCTCCAGGTTATCCTGGGTGCCTCCAAAGGCAGCTAGAACATGTTCACATGCACACACAGACACACACGGACACACATAAATAAGTCTTTTTAAAGATATATTTTCTTTTTATGTGTATTCGTGTTTTGCCCACATGTATGTAAGTGCTTCACATGTGCACAGGGCCCGAGGTCAGAAGAGGGCGTTGGGCCCCTGGAACTGTAATCACAGATGATTGTGAGCCACTAGGTGGGTGTTGGGAGCAGAACCTGGGTAAAAAGCACATTTTCTTAACTTTCTGCTCCATCTCTCTAGCCCCCAAATAAATCTTTTTAAAACTTCAGTAAGCAAAGTCAAGAGTAATGGAGGAAGACACCAGATGTCAGCTTCAGCTCTCCATATGCATGTGGACATATGCTGCAGCACACACATGCAAAGCACATATGCAGGCACACACACACACACACACCCCTATGTTCCTTTGGGTTTTTATTGTTGTTGTTGTTGTATTCTTCCAAGCCTTACTGACGTTCTCAGTCTTTTCTAACTTAAATTTCTGAAGGCGTTCTGAGAACACAGGAAGCCTAGTGTCGACGAGCCACTGGGAAACAAGGAAGGGGTGAGGCTGCAGAAGTAGGTAGGTCCCACTCTTAGAAGGCAGTAAGAAACACGTGGTGTCCATCAGAGGAGCGGTGAGGAGTCACTCAGGGCTTCAGGCACAGCTGGGACAGGGCCAGCTCTGCCGAGGGTCACACAGGGCAGGGCAGGGCAGGTGAGTAACTCAGTTGTAGTGCTTTGCCAGGCAGAGGCCAGCAGGGCGGTGACACTGTGCACTATAATCCAGGGACCAAAACCTCAACTCTGGGGAATCTGACCGACACAGAGAACTGGCCTGGAAAGAACTGAGCAGACAAACTCGTTGTACCCCAAGCCTCCTGACCACTGTCGGGGGAGGTGGAGGCAAGGTTTGCCACCAGCCTCTGAGGCCACAGTGATAAATGATCATGTGCCAGGGAGAAGCAGGGAACACAGACTCCCTAGGGAGTTGTCTCTTTGTCTGTGGACCATCAAATACCTCATTAACGTCAGCTGAGTCACAGGCCTGGGAGGACAACGGTGTGGGAGGGAAAGGCCTCCGGCAGCTGGTGATAAACCGGCCGCTTGACCCATCAGTGCTGGCCCCTGTCTCTCCTTGATGCAGACCACATCCCTCTGGTACTGTCCCTGGCATCAGCCTGAACCCAGGGGAAGACAGAGTTCAATGGGACACCGTGCCTCCTCTGGGACACTTGGGCTCCGGCTTGATCGACAGTTTCGGTGCTGGCTCCTCACCCCGTGATCTGGCCTCGGGCCTGGCTCCCCACTCCCAGGGCCCTGCCTTCTCCTAGAGCGTTGGTTTCTTTACATTGGAAATCCACATCACCTCTTCCTCATCGCCTACATTTTATTTTTCTGTCTTTATTGATTGACTTCTGTTTTGTTTTGAGACACTGTCTCGTGTAGCCCATGCTGACCTTGAACTTGCTATGTAGTAGAGGGGGTAGTCTTGAACCTCCTGCCTCCATTTACCTCTGGGGTTGCAGAGGTTCACCGTTATGCTTTACTGACTGACTTTGACTTAAAAAAAAAAAAAAAGCAGTTAAGTGCGGTAGCACTCACCTTTAATCCTGACACTCAGGAGACCGAGGCGGGCAGATCTCGTGAGTTCAAGACCAGCCTAGTCTACATAGTGAGTTCCAGGCCATCCAGGGCTACACAGTGAGATCCTATGACCATAAATACAGCTGAGCTGAACCAGCAGGAAAAAGGGGGGCTGAGGCGTCAAACGGGAGGCCTGGGATGAGAAATACCAGGACCAAAGCCATGGCAGGGCCAGGAGGTCTCCCTCAAGCTGCTGACTTATGCCAAGCGACTTTATTACTATTTGCAGGGAGAGAACGCGCCAAGGTCAGCAGACACTGTTGGCGAGGAGAGCACCGGATACCTCAGACGCAGCTGTCTTAGGACTGATAACCACTCCCGAGGGGGAAGAGTTGGGTCCTCAGAAGCTGCAACCTTGACTCCTTGGAGGCACTGGCTCCTCCTGTAGATGGGCCTTACCAAGTCCACGGCCGGACAAGGACACAGAACTACAGTTCCCTTTGTCCTTTCATCCGGACCGCTGAGAAAGTCTCAGGTCAGTCTGGCTCCCCACAAATAATAACAACAATAACAACAAAAGCAGAGCAAACATTAAGAAAAAGTGAGGAAGAACACCTAACAGTGGGAGGGGCTCCAGAGGAGGAATATTCACTGATTGATTTTTGTTGTTTGAAGCAAGGTCTCACTATGTACCCCTGGCTGTCCTGGAACTTGCTATGTAGCCCAGGCTAGCCTGGAACTCACATACCTGCCTGCCTCTGCCTTAGTCTCTCAAGTGCTGAGATTAAAGGCATGAGCTACCATGCCCAGCTTGATTGACTTAAAAAAATGTTTATTTTATTTAGACTGTGTGTGTGTGTGTGTGTGTGTGTGTGTGTGTGTGTGTGTGTGTGTGTGATGTGTCCCCATCCAGAAGAGGGCATTGGATCCTGCTGGGGCTGGAGGGATGGCTCAGCAGTTAAGAGTTAAGAGTGCTGGCTGCTCTTCCAGAGGCCCTGAGTTCAAATCCCAGCACCCACGTGGTGGCTCACAGCATCTGTAACCGTAGTCCCACCAGGCAGTGGTAGAACATGCCTTTAATCCTTTAATCAGGAGGTGGAAGCAGGCAGATCTCTGTGAGTTTGAGGCCAGCCTGGTCTACAGACCAAGTTCCAGGACAGCCAAAGCTATATGTAAAACCCTGTCTCAAACAAACAAAAATAAATAAATAAGTAATAACTGTAGTCCCATAAGGTCAGTATCCTCTTCTGGGGGGCCAATGTTCATGCAGACAAAAACACCCATACACATAAAATACACAAATAAATCTTTTTTTTTTAAGTGGTTGTGAGCCATCTGGTGAGGGTGCTGGAAACCAAACTCAGGTCCTCTGGAAGAGCAGTATCCACTTGACCTGATGGACTGTCTCTCCAGCCTGACGGTGTGTGTGTGTGTGTGTGTGTGTGTGTGTGTGTGTGTGTGTGTGCGCGCGCGCGCGCGCGCATTCCTGCCAGAGAGCACATGGAGGCCAGAGGATAACTTGTGGAAGTTATTTCTCTCCTTTCTTCATGTTGGCCCCAGGTATGGAACAGGTCATCGAAGATGAGTTTATCTGATGGACCATCTCAACAACCCTGTTCTGGGATAGGTTCTCATGGAGCTTAGGCTGGCCTTGAACTGACTAAGCAGCCTAGGATGATGACCCTTATTCCTGATCTTCTGATTCCTCTTCTGAAATTCTAGGGTTACAGGTGTACATTACTGCCTCAGGCTGGTTTTGTTTGGTTTGGTTTGGTTTTTGAGACAAGGTCTCAGGTAGCCCAGGCTGGTCTCATGTTTTGAAGCAGCAAGTTCAGGACACTGTATTCAGAATATTGGAGGGCAAAAATATTCTATAGCGCCGGGCGGTGGTGGCTCACGCCTTTAATCCCAGCACTCGGAAGGCAGAGGCAGGTGGATCTCTGTGAGTTCGAGGCCAGCCTGGTCTACAGAGCGAGATCCAGGAAAGGCACCAAAACTACACAGAGAAACCCTGTCTCGAACAACAACAACAAAAAACAAAACAAAACAAAAAATTCTATAGCTCACAGCATCTCCGGGAAGACCAAAGAACCGTCCAGAAACAATGTGCCAAAGATCCTGGCCAAGCTGACCTGTCAGAGGCATGCTGGGTGCAGACAATTTTTGCCAGTACTGCCCATCTGACCACTCTCTCAGACCTAGAAGCCTCTGGAGAGAGTCCATCTGTCACTACTCTGTGTTAGGGCCCACTGCACTCCCTGGGGACATTTCTCTTAGGGCCCACTGCACTGCCTGGGGGACATTTCTCTTAGGGCCCACTGCACTGCCTGGGGACATTTCTCTTAGGGCCCACTGCACTGCCTGGGGACATTTCTCTTAGGGCCCACTGCACTGCCTGGGGACATTTCTCTTAGGGCCTGCATCTGGCTTAAGGCCTGGCGTGAGGCATCCTGCTGGCACAGTGCCAGCACCTGTCTGTGTAGCAAGCTTGGAAGGTGTCGGACTTCTGTGAATGGGTGGGAAAATTACTAGCGTGGTTACCGCACCCCTAAAGATGACAGCATGCCCAAAAGATTGGCTTCTGTTCCTTCAGTCTTCCAGGAGCCCAGACACCCGAACCTCAGAGGCTCTTGTTCCACACACTGCACTCCCTGAGACCTCAGCCACAGTCTGGTCGCTCACCTGTCTTCCTTCAGGTCCACAGAAGCCACCCCAGACCTTCACATGCTACCTGCCCTCTGCTGACACCAGGGACCTCAACCCAACCTAACCACCGCCTCCATTTTGGGGCAACTACAACTTCAACTATGGTGTCCTGCATTCAGGAGAGCTAACCCATGTCATTAGCTAACTGAACCCCCAGAAAGCCTTGTCAGTGAAGGATGTCTTTTGGGCTGTTGTTTGTTGTGAACTCACTATCTAGGGCAAGCAGGTCTGGAATTCTCTGTGATCATCCTGCTTCAGCCTGGGATTGCACTCATGAGCCCCCTCTGCACCTTGTGAATTGTTCTGTTAATGTTCCCATCCATCCTAAAAGAAACCGAAGTTCAGAGAAGCTAACCATCTCTCTGCTCTCTCCATCACTCAAGCAGCCCCAAGGGGTTGGGCTGTGCCATTCCACCTCTGCAGGGGAGCCCTGTACTAGCAGGAGCTAAGGGCTCCAGGTGATACTGAAATGACCTACGAGAAGCCATACTCAGATCTTCTTCTACTGAGCAACACTCCTCAGACTTGACTTCGGATGAGATGTCTATACCACAGATGGTGTAGCCCCCCAGCTCTTGCCTCGGGCATCTAATTCTTGTAGTCTTGGAGAGGATCGGGGTGGGGGTGGGGGACCTAAGATTTTTTAATAAGCTCTCCAGTGACAGGGCAAGTGGAGGAACCGGCTTTGTGTTCCCTAAGGGTTAGCTGACTACCCTGGCCTAAATTCTGGACTGTTCACATTGGGGGGCAGTAGCTGAGACGTCAGAAATCTGAGGAATCACTTTGTGCTCTGAAAACACCATGAAATGGACACTCAGGTGCTGCCACACAGTGAGGGGGTCAGCCTTCAGAATGTGAGCCCTTGCAATCCACCACCCCACCCCCACCCCCTCCCGCCCCCAGTCTAGGAATTCATCCAGAGGGGCTGTCGTGGCTGCACAAAGTGATTCCAGTCAGGGAAAGGGGACATTCAAATCCACTATCCGACAGGCCTCCCCTGCCTCCCCCTTCACCTCTGTGCAGCTGGAGTCGTGTGGAGACAACACAGACTCTGTCCTCCCTGGGGCCCTTTCCTGCTCCCGGGCCTTGCAATTTGCCTATGCAAAGGGTTGAGCAGGAAGGGGTAGCTGAGAGGAGGGTGGGAGAGTGGTACCACTGGGAAATTCTATCACTTCAGCTTGGGGTGGGGTGGTATCTAGAATGTTCCATTCAGTCTGACCTGTAGACTTTGATCCCATGGTTAGTGATTCCAGACCTTGCTCTCCTCTTGTATAAGCAACAGGCTCCCTTGGGTGAGAAAGTTGCCCTTTGACTCTTGGTCCAAACAGAAGAACATTGAGCCAGGGGTGGGGTTGATCCTCTGTCTTCTCCATTCCCCCACTTTCCCACGGTACCACCTGGGCTCCCTATTGAGTTACCCTAGTGGCTTTTCAAGGCTTTTAAAAAAAAAAAATAAATCTGTTTTTCATTTGTTTATTGAGACAGGGTCTTAAGCAGCTCAAGCTGGCTTGAATGTGCTATGCAGCAGAGGGTGGCCTTGAATTCAAAGTCTCCTGCGGGGATTACAGGTGTGCACCAGCACCACCACACTCAGATCAAACACAGGGCTCCGTGTATGTCAGGCAAGTGCTCTATCACTGAGCTACGCCCCCAGCCCAGGAAACTTAACGTGGTTTCTCAGAGCCTCAATATTACGGACTGAATGGAGGATCCCCTCCTCCACAACTCGTGTGTTGAACGCTAGTCCTAGTGGCTGTAGAGAGGCAATTAAGATTAAATGTGGTCATAAGAGGAAGGCCCTGATCCTATAGTCTTCTGTCTTTATAAGAAGGAGTAATGCCCAGCTCAGCCTCCCTCTGTGCCCACAGGCATGAGGCCACGTGAAGACACACAGAAAGATAGTGGAATCCAAGCTAGAAACAGAGGCCACCCAGAAACCAACCCCAGTCTTGGCCGTCTATCCTCCTGAGCTTGGAAGAAATAAAATCTCAGTTGTTTAAACCACTCGGTGTTGTGGTATTGCCCATCAGTGAGAGCTGACTAAGAGACTCAGCATCTTCATCTGAAAGGGAACGGAAAACTGGTCCTTGCATCAGGAGGCTATTTTGAGAGTCCAATGAGGAAATGACACATGAAAGGCTTGCCTGGTTTCTGTAGCTCCTCACCGTCTGGAACAGTGTCTAGTGTGTACTAGATGTTTGATAAATAGATTTTTGTTGTTGTTTAGTTGATTGGTTGTCTTTTTTAGAGATAGGGTCTTTCTGTGTAGATCTGGCTGTCTTGGAACTCAATCTGTAGACCAGGCTAGCGTTAAACTCACAGAGATCTGTCTGTCTCTGCCTCCCAAGAGCTGGTATTAAAGGTATGCACCACTATGCCCAGCTTGATAAATAAATGATTGATAAATACCGTATTAAAGAACAAAGCAGTCACATGAAATATGAGAGCTTCTGGATTTTCCCTAACCTTTAGCTTCTCTGATTGGTGGTTACCACCCACCAACAAGTGATAACAGGAGAAAAGGATCAGGAAAAGTGACCTCAAGGAATCTGTCCATTCCTGTAACCCATACAGGTCAGCAAAGGTGACGCTATCAGAGAGGTGAACCTGGTCCGTCTTTGGTCTTTCTTCTAGCTTGGCAGAAGGGCTGGAGACCACAGCCATGAGAGGGAGCGTGGGGTCCTGGGAGTGTCCCGGATAAAGTCCATTTGGGGTGGGAGACCACAGGTAGAGGCGGACACCTTCCTAATACTTAGAATATGCAAATAACAGAAACAATAGGCTCCTGTCCCCCCAGGACATTTGTGGCAGCTCCTAGGCTCTGGAGAGGCAAAAGGACTCAGCTCATCTACCTTGCCATGGTGAGGCTTGGTCCCACAGGAGCCTCGGGCACCTCACCTGTTCAGACTCTTGGAGATGCAGGGCTCTGGGCAGGGGGAGTCGCAGCTGTACTGACCACTCCCTCTACGCCCCTTCTGCCTCCTTCTAGGACAGGTACAGTGGCAGCAAGGCCCGGTGAGTACTCCTCCGCTCTCTCCTGCTCTTCCCCCATCGGTCTTCACCGACCTCCTCTTTCCCTGCAGCAGCCGTTATTTCTACCCCATGTGACTGGCCAGCTGCGTGTTCCCACTCCGTCAGCTCTGTGGCCAGCTTCGCTAGGGTACCAACCCATCCCGCGGTGCACCAAAGGCCGCCGGTTCTGCCCCTCCCGCCAGTCTTTGCTTTCTGTTGCTCGGATCTCAGGTCCACCATGTCACACAGCTTCTGCAGGGAGCATTCACAGTTATAGGTGTGACTAGTCTAGAGTGCAATGTCACCCTGGCACAGCGGAGGGTCCCCTCGGGCAGAGCTGAGCAGAGTCTGCTTACAGGTTGGGGCCACCACTGCCACCTGCCAGATGTGTAGGTAAGTGACCCAGTGTGGGTCATGGGGCCCCAGCAGACCAGGGTCCCCCACAGTTGGATCTCCCTGAGTGACTCTAGATAACCTGTCCCACCAGTTGGCCACTGAGGCTTGGCACTCAGGCCTGATTCTCTGACCTGCCTTTGGTGTAGGGTCAGGAACCACTGCTAGGTAGAACAGGCATCTGCAGGGGTCCCCATGTTTCAACACACCTGTCTCATTGCCTTGGCTGCTAGAAACGTCCATTTTGATGGGTTCCTTCAGGTGTAGGGTTGCAGCCCAGAGTTAAGGGCAGATGGTTTATTATTTACCAGAGAGGGAGTAAAGCCTCGTGCTAGAAGTGGGTGGGATGGAGCAAAACCAGTCTATCCATCCAGATACCCCACTTCGGAGAGAAAATGTCCCAAGCCCGTCTTTCCTGCCTGGCCCAGAGACTTGGAGACACAGGGTAAGGCCAGTTGCTGAGGCTGGGGGCTGGGCGGAGAGAGGGAGCCATCCGCTACAGCTACCCGGGCTGACTTGTTCCATCCTCCATCTTCCCTGGGCCCCCAGCATCCCTTCTTGAAGGCTCAGGAGGAGGTCGAAGAGGAGGATAAATATGAGCTGCCCCCCTGCGAGGTTCCACCCCTCAGTCTGGCCCCCGCACAGTCTTTTGGCTCTAAGGAGGACTCCTTGTATCTGGGTGAGGGCTGAGGAGGGAGAGGCTGGGAGGTTGGGTCAGGACAAGAGGTTCTAACAAAGGAGGAGTCCAGGAGGGGCCAGCTCTCCCCTCCCTCTGCCTGAGCTGGGGTGGGAAGGGCCTCAACTGGCTGCCACTGTGGCCTCTCGGCTGGGCAGAAAAGGCCAGAGGGATGAAGGAAAGGAGGGAGAGAAAAAACTGGGAAGAAGGAGAATGGGAAGGAGGAGGAGGGAGGGGCGAGGTAACTACGGCAACATAGACAAAGCAGGAAGCCCGACCCAGTCCCCAGGGCCTTGCGTTCCCCCCTCTGAAATCTCCGCACATCTTTCCAGCCAGGGTGGGAGTTCCCTGAGAGGCCCCCACCACTGGCATCTCTCACCCACTGGGCTCAGCCAGGTGGGGGGCAGGGAAGCTGACTGCCTCCAGTTGCCATGGAGACGGGGCTGTCAAGAAGCCAATAAGTAGAGGGGACAGGAGGAGGGAGGGAGGGAGAGATGGGGGCTAGGTGGGGAGCCGTGAAAACTGGGAACAGACTAGGGAGGAACTCCCTCCCTCTCCGCAGTTCACAAAGCACAGGGTCTTTTTCAGATCGTCCTGGGCCTCTGAGTCCATCCAAACCGTCAGCACCCCTGCCTCAGCCCACCATGGCCAGAGGACTCCCCACAAATCCTTCCTTCCCTACCCGCCCTGCCTCTGGCTACCACTTCCCGGTGAGTGAATCTTACAGACATCTCATATGCAAGCCCCCTCACCCCAACACACATTTCTATTCTAGGAGCCCCTGAAACCTCTGGTGCCAGGTGCATCAGAAGCCAGAGTCAAATAAACAATAGTAGCTCCTCCCACTTGCCTAGAGGGTCCTCCCTTCCTCCCATATCCACCCAGCTTGACAGGACACTCCTTCTCTCTTCCATCCCTGTTGGGGTTGGGGGTAAGCTCAGCTTGCCCTCTCCTAGGCTCTGGGCCATCCATAGGACCTCTCTCTGGTCAGAGGGGTCAGCGGTCATCCCTCCCAACTCCCACTATGATCTGGTTATCCATTTTGAGAAGTATCACTTTGCTTTTGTATTATTTTATAGAATAAATACAAATAAATAAATAAACAGGGAAAAAATTCACAGTAAAGAAAGGGACCCCAACAGAGGCTGAGGGAAGCGTTGCCCTTCTCCTGCACCTCTCTTGTTGAATGTTTTGTAGTTGTTTGTTTGGATGGGTTTTCTGGGGGAGGGGGCGGCTGAGAGAGGGTCTCACAGAGCCCAGGCTGCCCTTGAACCCCGGCTCCTCCTGCCTCCACTTCAGTGTCGGTATTGAAAGCAGCACATAGCTCTCCCCGCTGCTCACGCTCGCCCAGCTTCCTTGCTCCTGCGGTTCCCTCCTCCCTCACTAACCCCATCGTGCCCACAGCTGAAGGCAGCAAAGAGTCTGCAGCCTGCAACCCCAAAGCCGGGACCTCTTTCTGGAAGGCGAGGTAAAGCGAAGTGTCCTCTCTCTTTCCCTGGCTCCCCATGGGGAGGGGAGTCCTCTCCTCCACAGGCTAGAGTTTTGGGTTCGCCTTGACCTGGGCTCGCCCCCACACCTCCTAGCCAGGCATCATCCTTTCAGCTTGCTGAGCCCCCACGGCAGTCAGTGCAAGTATCATTATCAGCCTTGAAAGAGTGGAGACAGGCTCAGAGACATGAACTGGGTGCCCTAGACAGTTCAAAAGCAGAGGCCTGACCTCCAGGCCCTGACTTCAGCCGCTGTGATCTCTGGATCAGGTGAGGGGCATCCAAGAATGAAGAGGTCAAACCTAAGGCCCTCCCTACCGAAACCTATGACTATTATCCTTCATCACTGGGGGCTCCCTGGGATGCCCTCTGTGATAGAATCAGAATACCACTCTGATTCCATCCATGCCACAGCAGATCCAGAGACTGGCCCCTATGGTCAGTGCCTTGAGGCCTGTGACCCCAGAACCCTAGGATGTCAGGACAGGAATGGACGCTTGAGCCATTCCTATCTAAAACAGGCTGCAGGAGAGTGCATTTTTTCTGCCCAAGGTCAAACAGCTCACTTGAGGTGCAATCCATCTTATTCTCCTCACATGCTGGAAAACCTTCATGACCTTGAGGGTGGCTATGTTGGTTTGGCTTTTTCCTTTTGTTTTTTCTTTTCCCACCATGAAGTTATCTGGAGCCAAGCCTAGCAAATTCAGTGAGAGATCAAGCCTGGGGACATTTCAGGGTTTCAAAGAGAGAGGATGAGCAAATGAAGTGTGTTCTCCTGGGTCTTCAAAGCTGACTCTGAGGACCACTGTGACTAGGGTGCCCAGGCCCCTCCTCACCAATGCTCATGAGTGCTCTGAGGAGCACTGTGACTAGGGTGCCCAGGTCCTCTCCTCACCAATGCTCATGAGTGCTCTGAGGAGCACTGTGACTAGGGTGCCCAGGCCCCTCCTCGATGATTCTTATGACTGCTGGTTCTCCTTTTTCCTTACAGGACAAGGTGCACCTGCTAGAGTGGTGAGCTGGCTCCTTCTCTATCCTGTAATCTAGGGATTTTTCTAGAAAGCTGATAGGAGAGGAACCGGCACCTGAGTAGCCTGGGGGAAAGGTCTGGTGCAGAGTCCTGCCCTCTCCCACAGGTATAGGCCAGTGGTCCTGAGGGTGTCTCCCAGAGCCTCTTCTCTGCTCTCTGTGGGCATTCCTAAAAGAGAAATCGCTGAGGAGAGGCCCCTCCTGTGTAGATAAGGAGTGCAATGCCTGAGCCACGCCCCTGTCAATCAGTGGCTTCTTTCACGTCCCCCTTCCTCACTAATGGAGGCACAGCCTTCTTATTCCTAAAAGGGACCACAAGTCTAGTCATGCCCATGGTCCCACACCTTAGGTAACAGACCTTGCAAAGAAAAACGACGAGGACATCTACCTGGAGTGTGAGCCGGATCCACGTGAGCAAGCACCTGCCCTACCTATCCCATCCCTGAAGCCCTCAGCTGCCCATGAACACACGCTCTCCTGGCCCCATTTCTGTCCCCCCCAAACCCCACCTGGCTGCCTTCATTTCTGCCTTTAGCCCAGGTAGACTCACACTGTCCCTACAAGGAGGTGACACCCTTAGAGCAAGGGCTGGGTGGAGCCTCTCATCTGATGCAGCCAGGCCACCCAGCTGGTATCTCCCTACGGTTCAAAGGGCTTCAGGAGAGCCCCGGTCAGAGGGGACAGTAATAGACCCCTAGACTGTTCCGAGCCACTTCCGGTCAGCCTAGACTTCCCTGCCTGGTCCCCGGCCAAACCCTGCGTGCCCTCTCTGTTTTAGTCCCAGCCTTGACTAGGACTACAAGCTCTAAAGCCCTGATCCCCCCAGTCCCTCTGCCAAGAACATCTGGATTGCCCAGGTAAGCGACAGCAGTAGGAACAACCTGAGACACCGTGCTCACTAATAACGGAAACTCCAGAGGCCAGACATGGTAGCAAACACCTTTCTTTAATCCCAGCATTTGGGCAGCAGAGGCAGGGAGATCTCTGTGAGTTCAAGGCCAGTCTGGTTTACATAGAGAGTTCTGGGTCATCTGATGCTGCATAGTGAGACCCTGTTGTCTCAAAAAGAATTTTTTTAGAAATTAAAAAAGAAAAATAAGGGGCTGGAG